>BDMV01000003.1:32788759-32896821 GCA_008326285.1 Oryza officinalis | reverse complement strand
CTAGGGGTGGACGAAAAGCTCGTGGCTCGTTAGCTCGCTCGACTCGCGACAAGCTTGGCTCGGCTCGGCTCGGCTCGTTTCATTTTCCTAACGAGCCGAGCTGGCATTTTAGCTCGTTAGAGATAACGAGCTAGCTCGAGCTGGCTCGCGAGCTGCTCACGAGCCTTAACGAGCTGAGTCCATAATCAGCAGGCCGCCAGCTGAAGCCTGAAGGCCCCAAAGCCCATAAGCCTGTAGGCCCAATACATCAAAACCCTAGGTCATCCACTCATCCACTCTCCTCAGTTCCTCACTCCGCCGTCCTCCCGAGTCCCGACTCCCGAGTCCCGTTCTTCGGTCCTCCCAGATCCAGTCCCTTCCTCGCGCTTCTTCGGCCGCCGCCACCGCTCGCGCTCAGCCGCTCACGCTTCACTGCTCGCCGCCACCGCTCTTGGCCCTCCGACTGCTGAGTGCTGACTGTAGCGGGCGCCGCCGAAGCCCATCGCCGCCGCCGCCACTCATCCGCCGCCGAAACCCTAACTCATCCGCCACCGCCCCTCATCGCCAAAGGCTCGAAGCCCACGCCGCCGCCGCCCCTCATCGTTGAAGCCCACACCGCTGCCGCCACTCATCCGCCGCCGAAACCCTAACTCATCCGCCACCGCCCCTCATCGCCAAAGGCCCGAAGCCCACGCCGCCGCCGCCCCTCATCGTCGAAGCCCACACCGCCGCCACCACTCATCCGCCGCCGAAGCCCATCGCCGCCGCCGCCACTCATCCGCCACCGCCCCTCATCGCCGATCTCGATCCCCTTCCGGCCTTCCCTGATTTCACCTGCGCCGGCCGCACCGGGGCCCGCCGCTCAGGCTCAGGCGCTCAGCCGCACTGTGATGGAGGAGGCGCCTCAACCAGCAAGTGTGGAATCCTCACGAGCTAATGCTTCCATATCTGTGGTATGTCCCTGTGTATCCAAATTCCAAAATCACTTTTGTTTTTGGTTTATACAATTATCCTAGACTTGTACACATACTGCATCATGCATTCATGCATATGAAATTATCTAGGTTAGACCATACTGAAATCAATATGAAATTATTTAGCTTTGAATGAATAACTATACCTACTAGGCAGCTAGCTTTGAATTATTTACTCATGTAATAAGTTTGTGTGTGTATGAATTTGTGCAGGAAATGGACATGATGGCAGTGCCAACTGAAGGGGAGGATGAAGAGAACAACTTTGACTTGAACGATGAGATGTCGGTGAGCCTTCCAGCCGAGCTGGGTTTTTAGCTCGTTTGGATAACGAGCCGAGCCGAGCCAGCTCGTTATCTTAACGAGCTAGACCGAGCCGAGCCGAGCCGAGCCGAGCCGGCTCGTTATCCACCCCTAATTGTAACCAGCACAGCTTCTTTCTGTTTGAGATGCACTCAAAACTCCGTGGTAACACTAAAAGCTTTACTCAGCCGACCAACAAAGATGCAAGCGCCCAAATCCAGAGAACCAGCAGGAGAAACAGAGATTTATGTCAAACCCAGAAGAGAAACCACTACAGGTATGAGCTTTGTTGATATATGATATGATCATATATAAATTCACAAGTGCACGATACCGCTGTATCATTTTACCTAGGAGTATTTCAAAGGTATCGTATTTATATTTTCGTAGGGAAGACGACGATGTAAAGAATAAGTTCATACATTTCTTAATCAATTACTTTATCGTAGTCTAAACTAGGGGTAAGATGATGATAATTGGGTAGTATGACACACAAGAGATTCATCTCTAATAATGATACACTAGGTAGTGAAGAAGAACTACAGAAAGCTAAGGTTCATATGTACTCCTATACTTCTAATGTTTAGTTTACACTTAACTCCTACATGTTTACAAGGCTAGGGTTTAATTCTAGACATCCAGGTACTATCGAGAGACCACTCTCTACTGGTATGTCAGCGTGGTTATATCATTTTATGAACTCTTATATTATACCTAGACGTAGAGGACAGACTATCACCACCTGTCGTCTATCTCATTTTCCGTGGAGCATACCAGCATCCAACGACATTTGACTAACCTAAGCATCATGCTTATGTTAATAAATAATGACACTAATTTCCCTGAGACTCCCACTCTTCACATGGACAAGTTAGAATTAGTGCAATCCGTTAGGATCATTAGACCATTACCATAGTATAGATCGACTAGCCTAATCAAGTGAAGCATATAAATGAAATATAATCTATTCATAGAACACATAACTAATGAACTATATATGAACTATGAACACAATATAATAAAGAAGATGATTCTTTTATTGCAACTATAGTCTTAAGACATACCGGAATCTCTGAGAAGCCTATAGGACCGAATACTATTTTAAGCCTAACTCTGCTACTACTAAAGAGAATACAATATATGGAATGAGCGAATTGCATCTTTAGGTGTGTGTTGTGAAGTGAGAAGCTCTCCTCTATGTATAGCTTTCAATGACGGTTGCTTAAGTCGGTTTTAGTCCAGAAATCGAGCATAACCGCCATCAGGAGTAAATGAGTAGACGCCACGTGAAAGAGCGGAACGAGGGGCACCAAGAATGGTTCGGCCGAACCCATTCCACCGCCATTAGCCACCGCTTTTGGCCAGTGGATGACATGTGGGTCCTTTAGTCGGTTGCTAGGTGTTTTGCCCCACATTAAGTCGGTTTGAGCTGACTTGTGGGCCCCTCAATCCGTGTGCTCACACGTAATTCGTCAGAAATGTGTTTTGCTTGCATGTCGGCTTATTTCTCCTTCACTTTGTTGTTTATTCCCTGCATATATAGTATTTATTCAAGACAAGTGGAACTACATTATTTATAAATTATTTATAAATGATATACGTGTAAGAAATGTTAGTTCTCCTTTTATTTATTGTAATAGTTGGTGGTCAAAATCGGTACTTAACGATCATCAACAACACCCCAAGCTAAACCTTTGTTCGTCCCGAGTAAAGATAAAACTTAGGTTGTTAATCAGTAGTTGCTACCATATTTTATGTCATAATAGTACTATGCCTACAGCATATCTTTCTACCTAGAATTTGAATAAGTTGACAATAGTACTTTTACCTCTCTTACCTTACTCCTCATGGGACTTTTAGCTTCTCCTCGTCTTGGGTGGTTGAGAGATAGAATGGATCGTAGAGTACCAATCACTTACTCTTCGTTCAACTTTCTTTCCGGAGGTTTTCAAGAATTTTGTAAATAAGATGAAAGTTTCTCAATGATACTCTCAAATCGCTCAATGTGTATAATTTCTCACCATCTCACCAAAGCATAGTGTTGCTTTTTTTCATCCTACCTCTAAAAGGTTTATATGTGGAGCTCAAGGTGAGAAAAAATAATGAGGCAATACTTGTATCACATATTTTGCAAAATCAAAAAAAGGATTCAAGGAGAAACCAAATCATACAATCTAATCAAGATGTGCAAAGTGTGTGGCTATATGGTGGAAGGTGGTAAGGGGTACTCCTTTGTCATAGACTGTCTTTTATTCCTAATTGGAGATATGGCTATACTTTTCCTCTAACTATTTTTCTCATGCTGCTCAAGAACTTTGATGAGCATACACTTCTTTTATTCTTTTTCTTATTTTTTTCTTCTCATAATGATTGAAAATGTTTTTTGTTTTATACTTTTTTTCTACAGCCATCTTTTTTGCAACTACTAGGAGAGACATTTTGACTGGCATGAATGGAGTATTTATTTGGTGGATGGAATTGTTGCTAACTCCCAGTGTAGAGGTAAAACAACTATGGTAGGTGTATGATATGTTTTTGCTAACCTCTAGTATAGATCTCCAGCATATATGGTGGGTGCGCATGTGTGATCGTAATCAAGAAGGTATGAAAAAAATCTCATAAGGGCCACAACAATTTGAAAAAGCTCAATGCAATAACAAGTAGCATATGAGTAAAGGCTTTTGCAACATAATCATCATATGACTTTGGTAGGAATTTGTCATGACTGAGAAACTTATAAATTTTCATTCCTTTGAAAAACAAAGACTCCGAATTTCAAGTATCACTTGGAAGTAAGATCATAACAACTCTATTTCACCATCTCATATACCACAACATCCTAGACTTAGATTATGCATTTGCAACCCATGAGTTTCAAGTTCAAGGCAAAGATTTTTTATCAACAAACTCAAAAACTCAGGTGAAGACTAAGTTGTAAACTAAGCACTAAATAGGAATAAGAACAAAGCAACTATTCATCATTTCAACATAAGAAAACTAAAACATTCTTACCGCGTATATAGAAAGCAAATATTTTTGGTATTTTTTTGTTTTCCAATTTTTTATCATTTTTCATGATGCAATGCAATGAAATAAAGATACAAGTTACCTTAACAGGGGTCCTCCCCTAAGCTAGCTTCTTGCTCATAGTGCGTGATGGGGATTGAATCCCTATGACCAGAAGTAGGCCAACATGTCGGCTTGACTTTGCTGCATGGTAGCGTTGATGTTTGCCAGTTGGCTAGCAGTGTACTACTGCCATGTGTGGGTCTCTTGGACATGTTAGTTTAGCGTGTTTTGCATCTCATTGGTCCGAAGATCAAGCTCTCCTAGTTGTTGAGTGATGTCCGTAAATCTTCGGCTGAAGTCACGAGAACTTCGAGTCGAGAAAGAGTGACGTGCACTAGACTACGGAGGAAGCCCATTGGAGCTGGAGGAGTGGTCTGCACTGGAATATTTCCCTAGTGTCTGTTGATGGGATGCTCCTAGCGACCACTACTTGCACTTGGCCAAGCCGAACCTCCTGCTTCATAAGCTGGTGGTGGTTGGTCCCAACCGGGTGTATACCTAGACCAGCTCCAATCCACCTGCTGCGTGAACGGGTACTGTCCACTGTTATTGTTGCTCCGTGGCAGCATTCCTCGACATGCTCCAAGTTATCCTGTTAGAAACATTGCTCCTGCGAGTAGCCTCTCGTGGTATGAGAGGAATGATTAGCGCCCGACAATTTTACAAATGAAATCCCGGGTTAGGAAACGGAATTTCATTCATATATCCAAGGAAGAAAAACATGAGAGATGCATTTGGACCATGTTTCAAAATATGCTATTGCACTAGATAATCCTCGTCAACGATGGAACGAGGTTGGAGGATGTCTATGATTGGACCATCCTCCAACGCTCCAACTTTAACAGCAATACGAGTGATTAAAGATGTGTACTCTATTGGTCCTATCATCTTGAGTTGTTCTAACCATTGTTTTATCATAGCTTTGACAGAAGAGATTTTAATCCTTTTAACCATGGCATAAATGATAAACCCTAAACTCCACTCAATACGCTCAGGGTTCTGGTTGTCCTGATTTTTCGATGAGTTGATGATAACTACAATTTGAGAGAAACGTTGACGACCCGACTACAACTGTACAAGACATTGTTGTGTTGCGCCTTAGCGATCGATATACCTCTCTATGAGTTGTTGATCTTGTCGGTGTAAATCAACCTTATTCCTGCAAGCAAATCGAAGAAACAAGTAAGAACAAGATAAAAGCAATCTAAATTGCAAATAGGAATTAAAGCTCATGATAGGGTGGGGTTCCGAAGACAAGTAATTAAGTGGTCTAGCCGACACACGTAACTACAAGATAAAGTAGCAATGGCTAAAACTTTAATCTAACAAAACCCGAGAAACCCTAAAGGGGTATCTAGTTATTTAAGAAGGTGGGAGGATGACCAAGGGGGTTCCTAGGTCGTGCTCCACCAGGTTGGGGCACACCGCACATGGGCCGCACTTGGGCCAGGGTCCCAAATAAAGTTACAAGCCCATAGACCCATTATAGGTGACGCAACACTTTGTTTATAGGTGGCCAAATTGGATCCCATAACTTCTGTCGCTTGATCTTGACATGTTCCGGTTGACCCATGATGTGATCAATGGTTGTATCCATAGTAGCCATAGTCACATCAATAAAATATTTTCAACTCATCATTGCGAATTAGCCTAACATCTTTCCGAGGGAAAAGAGTAAGAGCCAACTACTTATGTATCAAGTGTAAGGTGGGATTGTGGATGTCATTGGTTCGTGGTTTCCCACATACAACCTCACGCGAAATGTGTTGCCATAACTCGTTTTTGTTGTAACTTGAAGTCGCTGGCTCTAGGTCCACAGAACACCATCTGTTTATTCCCAAGCAAAGACTGAGGTTCTTCCATGAGAGACAGTAATACCGCTCCCCACTTCACGCAGGATGCATCGGAATTGTATGGTGAGAAAACATGAATCAGGATCATCTACAGTCACGAAGCCATCCCAACCTATGGCTTGCCACACATGAGCAAAATCAACATCCATACCTGTTTTGGCGAGCAGGTCTAGGTCGTATGCTTGCGTGTGAACGAACACCCGATCCTTGAGGATGACGTAGGCTTGCCTCTCCTGAGCACTTTGTAATTATAGCTCAGTGTTAGGACGAAAGTTCGTCTCGCCTTGATCCTTGTCCATGGGACCCCACTTGCTCTTCACTCGGTGTGTACTCATTGGACAGGCATGCGCTCGAGCTATGGGAATGGTGTTGTGAGCTCGAACTAGTCGCCCTCTTCATCGCGCTGAGGAAACGGTTGGCGCTCTTCTTCATCCTGCACACACGAACAAAGAATACAAAAACACTCAAAGAATGGATTACTTTAGCAAAGGTAAGTTAGTTGTCGGAGGGTTAGTCGTTCTTGTGAAGCTTGGTTGCCACCATAAAATCGTCCTTGTGGGTAGTAGCACTCCACAAAATCGTTCTTGTGAGTGAGGACGACGCACCACAATAATCGTTCTTGCGGGGTAGTGGTACCACCACAATACGTTCTTGTAGTTCAACACTTGAGGTGAACTTGAAATGCAAGAGAAGAAGAAGCAAATATTTTTGCTCAAACTTGAGACAAGAACATGAGAGAATCCATAGGAAAAAAAGAGGAATCCAAGAGCAAACAAGTGCAACTTGGTTTGGAGCAATGGGAGAAATGGCCATGTGGTGGCTTTAATATAGGAGGAGCATCAGCCAACCCACTATGGTCCCCCATGTACTTTTCAAGGATAGAATAATGGCACTCTCCACTAAATACAAGTGATTGATTTGATGCAAGTGAGATGTCAATTCAGACCTCATTAAATCCATAAGTGGTCCCATTTTGATTTTTAAAAAAATAAGATTAGGGGACCACCTCACAGGACTCCAGTGTTGCATTTAGTGAGTCTTCATTTCAACAAAGATCAGCCTACTAATTATGTCAAATCTCAGATTTGGTTTTTAGTAAAAGGATTTTTGAAGATGCAAAGTTTGAATAATCAAATATGGTTGGAAAAGCAAATATGCAAATTTAAGTTGAAAAATCAAATATGCAATTTGAAAAATTAAATATGAGATAACTACCGAGTTTACCTTTCGGTGGAGGACTTATTATTTTAAGTCCAAGAGCGGGATTTGTCTCTGTTGTGATCAATTTTTTGTCGCGGCATCCGGCTCCAGAGATGATAAGACAGATGGCTGTGGTTCTGTTTGCCACAACTTTTTGGTCTTCTTTGTATGCATGGACGATTCATCGGACTTAGGGGATTGCTGTTTAGACTTTGCCCCCTGCCTTCTAGGCGTCTTAATGTTACGGTACTAGAGAGGGAGTTCCCTATTCAATACCTCTTCCATGAATGCCACAAAGCTGTCTTTTCTTGGGGGTGTCACTTTGACCTCTCGGATATTTTGTCTATTCGGCCAGTACTTAATCTTGATCATTGAGCACTATTCCTTCCGAGGTTGGAAGTCGAACTTCTCCTACTTTCCATTTATGTGGAGTCAGATTTCTTCGGCCCCCACATCGATGCATGCACCCGCGGTTCCTAGGAATAGGCGCCCAAGGATAAGTATTGTATCCTTGTCAGTGTCCATGTCCAGCACCACGAAGTTGACAGGAATAAAGCAACCCCAGATTCTCACCGGAATCTCTTCAACAATCCCCGCTAGATAGCGGACCGTTCAGTCGGCCAGCTGCAACATCATTGGTGTAGGTGATAAAGTAGTGTAGTTTAGTTGTTCAAAGACTACCTTGGGCATGACGCTTAAGCTTGCTCCAATGTCGCACAGAGCGTGGTCGAAGTGTTGTGTCTCAATTGAGCAGTTCATAGTGAGACACCCTGGATCCTTCTTATTTTCAGGAAACCGGTTGAGTATAGCTGTGCTACACTCTTCCGTGAGCTTTACGATCTCCGTGCTAGGCATCAGCCGTTTGTTGCTAATGATGTCCTTGAGGTAGTGTGCATAGGTTGACACCTGCATCGCATCTAGCAGTGGAATATTGATATAAATCTTTTGGCTTACCTCAATAAACCAGCTGAATTGCTCATCCATGGTCGGCTTCCTATTGCGTCGGGAAAACAATGAGATGTTTGTGTCAACGAACTCCTGTGAGGTCATTCTCGCGTCTTGTGCCTTGTTGGACTCGTCAAAAGAGAGATCATCCTCCTGGGTCTCCTTTCCCTTGGCTGCCTCAGTTGGGTATGGTTGGTCACGAGTGGACTTGCCTCCTCTCGTGGTCACCGCATTCATATTTTTCAGGGACGCTCGGGTTGCCCCGAATCTTCCCTATCTCGACAAAGAGAACAGCAGCTGCCCGCTGAGCTAGTTGAGTCTCCAACATTTTGTTGAAGCTCAGCTGGTTGCTTTCTAAGGTTTTGTGATTGGCTGCCAGTTTCACGAACATCGTCTCATTGATTTTGACCTGACCTAAGATAAGATCTTTCAAGGAAAGATGGTTAGGATTGAAGTTACCGTTGTTGCCTCATTAATAATATGGGCGTGGTTGATTTCACCCCTGGCCTCCTTGTGGACGATATCCATTGTTGTTGTTGTTCATAAAGAATATCTCTTCACGAGTTCCGGGGCAGTCATTCCCCGAGTGTCCAATATTGCCACAAATCTAACACATCATTGGAACATCCAAGGCTTGGGCAGTACCATACATCTCCACCTTGTCACGAGTGCATTCATCCAAGCACTTCATGAGAAGGTCCATTTTAGTGGCGAGCATGTCTGTCTCCTTGACGATATGCATGCCCCGCTGACAAGGTTGGAGTCGACCATCTTCTCAATCAGCTCTGATGCGTGAGCAACAGTGAGAGAGAAGAATGCTTCTCCAGCAACAGCATCAATATGATCGCGGGCCGACTGCGTTAGCCCATTATGAAATTCTGGATGATAAGCCAATTGTCCATCCCATGGTGAGGACAAGCCAGGATGTATTTCTGGAGTCTCTCCCATGCCTCTGAAATTGACTCATCAGTTGTCTGCTGGAAACTCGCAATTTTCCCACGAAAGGCGTTGGTTTTGCCCAATTTTCCCGCGTAAGGCATTAGTTTTGCCCATCGGGAAGAACTTCACTAGGAATGCAGTTGAATACCTTTCCCAAGTGTCCATAGCACCTTTGTTGAAGTAAAACCACCACCTCGCTCTCCCAAGTAGAGAGAACGGGAATAGACGGAGCCTGATGACATCCTGAGTCACTCCCTTGATGATGATGGTGTCGTAGAGGTCAAGGAATTATTGGAGACGGGCGTTTACGTCCTTATTGGCCTTCTCACAGAACGGGATAGCTTGTGCCATAGTAATAAGACCTGTCTTGATCTCAAAGTTGGCATTCCCAGTGTTGACAACAAGTCCAACGAGTATATTGGCAAGAACTGGAGCCAAATATTCACGAAGGGTCTTTTGAGCAATCGACTTGAAGGTTGATGGTGCAAAAAGACTGGTTTGGGTGCCGAGAGCCTGATTTGCGAAAGAACGACACGAGGTCAGACTCTTCTCTCATGTTTTTGTGGATTATCAACAAAATGCCAGCAAGTCGAAACCGGTCATATACTACCTGTTTTCACATAAAGAGAAAACAAATCAAGATTAACCTGTTTGGACCAAAGTTCACTAATCATAAAATGATTAGTGTTTGGACCAAGGTTCACTGATCATAAAATGATTATGAATGTATGTAACTATATCTTTAACCATGTCTTCCCCAACAACGAGCCAGAATGTTTGTTGGTATTTGATACGGTCACAGATAAATCCGTAAGCCAACGGATACCGCTGTAACATTTCACCCAGAAGTATTTCAAGAGTATCGTATTTATATTTCCGCAGGAAAGGCCACGGTGTGAATAATAAGTTCATATGTTCCTTAATCAATCTATAATTACTTTATCATAGTCTACATAGAGGTTAAGATGATAATGATGGTTAAGATGATAATGATGGTTGAGTAGTGTGACACGCAGAAGATTCATTTCTCTCTGTGTTCATAATATTTCTTCAAGACAAGTGAAATTACATTATTTATCCTTGCATACATAGTATTTCTCCAAGACAAGTGAAACTATATTATTTATAAATAATATACGTGTAAGAAATGTTAGTTCTCCCTTTATTTACTGCGATGGTTGGCGATTGAAATCAATACTTAACGACTGTCAACAAGCTTATCTTGGAACAAATGCAACAAATGGAGAAAAAGAAAAGAAGGGAAATAAGATGATCTGAACATGAAAGGTTCCTCTCCTTCTGATAGCCTGTGCCAAGCCAGAGAAAGAGAGTGGATGGGGCAGAACAGGAGATGAGAAGGAAAACATCGGTGAAGCAGGAAAGGGCAATACTCCCTATGGCTTACTTTCTATTCCTGTAGCGGCCCAATACTTCATATCGTTGCAAAGGCGAGACAGACAGTAACCACTTACTAAACTCAAGGTCGTTCATACCCATGAAAGATGCAATTCGGCTGAATTCCTTCTTTTTCTGCACCAGTGAGTAAGATTTTGCCTTAATTGTATACATTGTTTCATTCTTCTTACTTTGCAGCTCCTCTAAGTGGCTTGGGACAGTTTTATCTTCTGCATAGTTGCTTGCTTCATTTGTCCTCATGTTTACAACATCTTCATTTCGGTGAGCATACACTATTCCTGTTTGGAGGGAACAAAATTTGTTACTAGAAAAAATCAATGCACCAGTGCGTAGACAGAGGGGAAATATTCTGGTAGACAACTTAGCAGGCAACTTTCGGGCTTCAATCTAATTCAATACAAGGTTTTGCAATTGACAAATCAGTTTTTACTGGAAACAGTAAACATACACACAGCAACTAATAACAGAATCCTACATAGATCAAGATGCCAAAGAGTTGCATACTTGACCAAGTGTTTATCTATTTTAGACTAAATTTCAAACTGCTACTGTTTTGTCAGAACTATCGGTTTGCTGTAAATTTAACTGGACATTTCGGAAATCTGCAATAATAATTGATTTTTTTTCAGAAAACTGAAACTTTATTCTTATTATAGGTCAGCCCTCCCTGCCAATACGCATCCTAAAGTTAGCAAACTGATAGTTTGACAACATAGTCGTAGGTTGTGAAGTTTGCACGCAATATAGATATTACGGTCATTTGCATAATAAATGAAATAATTAGACCATATGAAAGATCAAGTATTTATCATGAATATACATGGTGTACGAAATACAACACAAGGAGAAACTAATTGATTAAAAAGCATAACTAAATTTATGTAACTAAATCATCTCTTAATTACTGCATATATTTGTTACTGACATGTGAACCCTTTAACCCCACACTGTTCTTTTTCCTTCCCAGGAAAAGTAGAGTTGGTGGGGGCTGGTTGACACGTGGGCCCTCTAACCTCACCTATCCTTTTTCCTATCCAAAAAAAGTAGGGAGNGGAACCACCACCACCACCACTACTCCCTTTTCGAGTATAGATCTTTGATTCTGATTTTCAATATTCTTGTAAGATGGGATTGATACAAATGCAATTACTAATTTCCTTTATTTTATTCAGAACCTAAGTTATGCTATATTGTATTTCACATAGACCAGATATTTTTCTTTTCATAGGATTATAGATATATAATGTTGCAAAAACATATCAATCTACAAATGTTAAAGTCTTTTGAGCTCTATGGGATATGGGACATAAACTTTTCTTCAAAATGTATGAAGAGAACTTAGGGCAGACAGTGAACATAAACTAAAATAGGATGAACAGCAGGGCTAAATAAATAGATACAAACATATAAATGTTACAAAAATTGAATGCACAGCAACGCAAAAATATTTAGAGTCAGTATTTGAAATTAAAATTTCATCTAACAATTAACTATTCAGCTACTAGTATATTATTCTGTTTTCCATAATAGTAATAGTTGCAACTGTTTGGTCATTTTGAAATTGAAACTTTTTATGAAGCATATAAGGTCCAAAATCAAGAAAATTAAATCAGAAATATTCAGACTGACAGTAGAACTTACCACAATGGTCCAAATTCTTGTTCTCGTTATGTATTGCTGTCATTGAGGATTTCATTTGATCTTGCGTACCAAATATATTTGTATCAACTATTTCTCGAATTCCTGTTGTTTCAGCTGTATTACCCTTCCCATGTTCTCCACGCATCTCAATGATCTCACTGGTGAAAAGCTTATCAGACAAGTCACGAAACAGATTGCATATCCCAAAGAGCTCACCTTGAAATTTTTTGTCATCCTAAAATCATATAATTATACAAATTATATAAACAAAGCACCAAAGCCAAGAGAGATTATTCTTAAAACGTGAAAGGTATATGTGCCAGTAAACAGGGGCGGAGCCAGGATTTTGAGGCACTGGGGTCACACTAGATAGCCTAAGCTAACATCATGTTTGATAGGGCTTTAATTCTAAGATCAATGTTTTAAGCTACATATTTTTAGATCCAAAAGTTTCTGGAACTAAATTAAGGGTGGATTGAGACAATTTCAGTGAGATATCATTATTTTAGACTATACATAAAGTGTTAAATCACTTTAATTAGTTATTTAGACTATACTCTAAAGTTGGCAATAATTTATGAGCTAAAACCATATAAAAACTGGCTAACTACGCCTAATTATTTTGGCAAAAGGAGTTCTCAAAGTAAAACTTAATTAAAAAGGCCTAATGTGTCATACTACTTGATTAGCAGAATTACTAGCCTAGTTGCATGTGTAAACAGACTACATAGCTAAAAATACCTAATTTGTTAAGTGATCAAATATGCTAATAGGTAAGCTGTGCGATAGTGGTGGACAGACCACACCATAACAAGGATGTTGGAAGATGCGTTGAGCAGTTCTGACACTAGTCTGTAACTATATGTATTGCTAGCGTTTAGTCTGTGAGCTGGTGCAGTTAAGTGGGCCGGGGTTAACAAGAATCGGCTAATGGGGTCACTGCTCACAATATACGAAGGAACACACTGGATGGTCAGATATTGTCAGTGTCATCTGACCCCAGTGATACGATGTAGCTCCGCCCCTGCCGGTAAATTACTTAAATGACTAAGAAGCTTCAAGAGAGTGACCCATAACTTCGTGACTTCTGAACTGTCGAAATGAAATCTAGCGAATTGATAGATGCCTTATTCTAAAAAGTATTCATGTTAACACAGAATTTGGAAAGTCATGAGGTAAGGTGAGAAAACTATCTTGTTAAAAAAGGCAGCATTGCCCTAGATTTCATTTTACTATTCAGGTGCCATAGGAGACTGCAACAGAAAAGAATGAATCTACCTTAAGTGCTGTACGTGTATTATGAGTGCAACCATTCTCTTATGCCTATGACTGCTAAGCTAAGAACCAAAATCGAAAGTACATTAACATATGTTGATGTATGCAACAATGTAGGAATAGTGCAAGGCAGTTCATGTGTCATGTGTTTGGTTCGGCTAAAATGCTACTCTAACAACAAAAATTAATATCAGTATCATGTGGATTACACAATGTCTATGCTTGTTTGTTAACAATACTCATCTAGGTAGTTTGCATCAACTTATAAACTCTAAATTCTCTGGTGAGTATATTAAACTGCATAATCAAATGGTCGAAATACAATACATTCTGAATAACATATGAATGTCATGATTGTAATAATCAGTCCAAATACAAGCAAGGGAGAAACACGTATTTTGGGAAACGGAAAAAATATAAGGAACTAAATGACTAGGTAATTCAGGGCAATGATTTTAGAACAGGAAAAGGGAATCAAATTTCATCAAAATGCATTAGTTTTACAACATTACCTGCACTCCTTCGAAGTAACGTTTTTCTATTTTTCCAGAGACAGCAATATTGGAAAGCTGTTGCTTATATATTTGTCGAGAATAAATAAGCTCTTCAAGGGAACCTGCACCAAGTAGGCGAAATACAGTGACATGCCGCCTCTGTCCAAATCGAAATGACCTGTCTTGCGCTTGCAAGTCTTGCGCAGGGTTCCAACTCGGGTCAAAAATCACCACACGATTAGCACTGACCAGGTTAACACCTAAATTTCCTGCCCGGGTAGATATAAGGAAAACCTGTAGAAAAGCAATTCACCATTTGACAATGCTAATCTAAAAAGTTCTTTTGGCAATGAGTGCTGAAATGCACATCAACAGGAAGTTACCTCTTTGCTTGAGCATCTGTTGAACTCATCAATTAATAATTGGCGTGCATTCATGGGAGTCGTTCCATCAAAGCGAGAAAAACAGTAACCCTTCCGTATAAGAAATTTCTCTAGTATGTCAAGCATCCTGGTTGTCAATTTATGCATGAACAAGTGATTACAGATGCAAAAGATATAACAAGTCGAAGGAAGTTTACATCTATTCAATGATTTAATGCTCTATACTGCCAAAGGTATGTAAACCACAACTTCAGCAAAAACTGGGAGCATTATGGGCTTGTGAGAAATTATACCCACTATAGTAAGTAATGATATCTTTATGAACATTTAGTAACAATCAATTCAAAGGTCTTACATCAATAAGAGCAAGATATTTTTGTTCAACATCAAATATGGTTTAAAACTAAGAAAGTTTCTTCTGAGATATGTTATTCTTGCTTTTCATTGAGGCAGAAATCTACATGCTGACTGAAGCATTGGACATATTGGGGATAACCACTCACCTGACTGAATAGCTGAAAAGAAGAATTTTGTCACCCTGCAGAGTCCATAATGACAATAGTCTTTCCAATGCATGCATCTTTCCACAATGTTCTGCATCACTGAGACCCATGAAGTTTGCACTTTTAGCACCTCCACCAACTAATTCAATATCTGTGTCAAAGACAGCAGCTGCAAGCTCAGCATCTTTCTTCTGCTTCTCAATTTCGTCTTTCGGATTTGGCTTTATCAGCTCCAGATGGTTACTGATCTATAAAAAATTAGAGGGGAACTATTAAAAATTAAACATAAATCTTTCCAAAATATTTTAAGAATATGAAATAACCTGCTGAAGCTTCCCAAGGCAAGGAAGAACAAGACAGAAGGGGCACAGAAAACAACCCTCTGGATTGTCTCTGTGAAGATAAGACCAGATAATGCCATGTGGTTCAGTTCTCTTGCAACATTCCACCTGAGTCAAAGGACTTCCACAGCTACACGGGAGATCCTTGTTTATAAGAATTTGCACGTCAGGCTGTTGCAGCATTCTTCTGTAAACACGCTTTTGAACGTCACTCATTCTGCAGAAGACAATATTATCCTCCTTCCCAAGCATGAGATGCCCAATGGTCTCTTCCTTTGTTCTTCTCAACAGAAATTTGCTAAGAACTGAAACAAGGTGCTTCTTGCGCTTATCAGCAACTTGTACAAATCTCTCAGGAGCACTGAACCTCTGGCCATGTTTTAAAGGCTCTTCATAATATACTCGAAAGTGTTCTCGATCCCCCAAGCAACCAGGTACAACCCAGTCAAACAGATTAAATAATTCCATTATTTTATTCTGCATTATGGTTCCTGTGAGACCAAACCGCTTTCGAGTAGTAATTCCCAAGCAAGCTGTATATAACTTCGATTTTTCACTCTTCAGCCGGTGTGCCTCATCAACAACCACAAGGTCCCATGAGATGCCACACAAAATCTTGTCATGAATCCTAAAAGTGTCAAAACTGGTAATAACTATCTCTAGTCCTTGAGTTTCAACCTTTTGAAGAACCAGGTCACGATTTGGGCCATGATAGACAGCAACAGAACATCTTGCCCACTCTGCAAATTCATTTTCCCAGTTTCGAATTACTGATGTGGGGCAGAGGATGAGTATAGGGCCAATCTTTCTTCCTTCCACTAATTGCTCACTGTGGTCATTATCTTTTCCAATAACAGCTGATAAGAAAGCAATTGTTTGGATAGTCTTTCCCAAACCCCTAAATCAGAAGAAAAAAACCATGAGAAACAAGGAAGTCAGAACTCAGAAGTCCATCAAATTTAAATGTTGTGTTGAAAAAAATCTCATTATTATGTTTTCAGTTTGAGATATAATAATAGGTGAGTAGAAAAAAGCTCCCTAAAAATAAAATACTCAAACTTGACTATCGACCCTGAGATTAACAGACCTACAAGGTATGCTTATGTGATGCCGGTGCAAGTGCCTGTCAATCAACCACATGCTTACCCAGCATGCAGAATATGAGCAAACTATGTATATAAATCTGATGATAACAACAGAATAAGACCACGAAGTAAACCGCCAAAGGATTAAAGCTACATACAGTGGGAATGGTTTAGTTATTAATTTTTCACAAAATAATAGAAACCACGCAAACTATGTGCATGGTTATTACATAGAAGTTTAGGAACATCAGGAGATATGCAATACTTACATGTATGTTTATCTTTTCAAGACTTTAATTTTAAGATACTTCTCAAACTAACTACAATTTCCCTGTCACAGTTTTGTAAAACTTTAAACAAACTTCAAAAAAATTAGTTATCATGTCGGAGTTTAGACTTTAATAAAGCAATAGTTATAAGTCAATCATAACAAAACCTTTTTAAGAAAAAAAACTCCCTTGTATGATATAATCTCCTGGTGTGAGTAATATTACCAAATTTCATTGAATTTGACGATTTAAGCCCACAACCCTATCAACCACAATGTTTTCACATGGATCGAAAAAGATATGTATTGTTTTGGATATTGTATAGTTCCATTTCAGTTCAGCCACAAAATAGTTAGCAGCGTACTTATACTGTAACAAAATAACTTCCAACCCTCACATGTCATCTCCAAGCACACCGCCATGGTTGTTTCTATACAGATTGTATAAGAATCTTACACCATCTCTCTGATGCACAAGTAACCTGCAATTTATCGAGGAGGGTACCTGTACCAAACAAAACAGGAAAGCACAGCAAAGTGAATGTGCTTGTAATAACTAAAAAATTACTGTAACTAAAAAAAGAGGCTAAAGCGAATAAAATTCTGTTGAAGGAGGGATTAAAGTGAACAGAGGGAAGGGATATTAGGATATTAGGAGGGAAAGGGAAGCCACATCTGTTATATGGTAGTTAAAGGGATATTAGGATATGATTGATTTGTGTCATAGTCTTCCTTATCTCTCCTTCCTTATCTCTTGTACTCTATATACACACCTGCCCCTGAGGCTCAATACAATCAACAGGTTACGCAGTAATCTCTCTTCCTATGCTATTCAACATGCTATCTATCACAAAAAAAAAAAAAAGCCATGGCAGGTGCAAAACATTGGTCACAATCTATCACGGTGCGAGAACCTGACCAGTCGCCAAGAACTGTGGACCGGAGAACATCGAATAGTAGTAGCCAAGAGGGAGGCGGCAGCATAGATTTTACCTGGACGACGGGGCGCTCTCCGGGCGGCGAGAGAACAAGCGGTTCGTAGGGCCCGCGGGAGTCGAGGGCGGCCGCTGGCGGAAGGGGAGCGCCGCGGCGGATGCGGGGGACCTCGTCCTCCTCCTCTGGCAGCGGCGGAGAGCATCGCGGCGGCTCTCCCGCATCATCCGCCGCCGCATTCGAGGTCGGGGAAGTGCGAGGAGGCGGTGGCGGCGAGACGGAAAAGGAGGAGGCATCGAGGCGGAGGAGCTGCTGCGAGACAGACGTTTTTGGGGGCCTCCTGTTGAGGAGAGGAGGAGGTGATCGGAGTTGGGACTCGGACTGGGGCTGTGCAAAGGAGGAAGATTGGAGGGTTTCTTTGAGGCTGTGGAACGACATGGCGCTGATGGCAGGGGAGGTGGCAGGGGAGGAGGAAATCGGTCGGCGGGGACGATTGCATCCTCCTTTCTTCCTTTCTCAAAAAGAACTGGCATATAACTTGTATATAAGAAGTACGGAACTTACACTCCGTACTTCCGTAACATAAAACACACAAAACCTTCCATCCTACTACTTGTGCACACTCCATACATACTAAATAATAAATTTCACCGAAAATTCTGAAAATAGTATTATACATATATGCAAATCTCATCTAAAAAATTTGTTATATTTTCACCGTAAGAAAAAACAAAATTCTGACAAGGAACACACTGACGGATATATTCTTTTTGAAGTTGTCAGATTTTTCTCTTTTAACACTAAAATATAATGAATTTAAAGTTGATACTTTAATTTACACAGATATATGCAACACTGTTGGAACTATATGTATAATTTTATAATTTTTTCTAGAATTTTTTATAACATTTGTTAATTGGTGTATGCGAAGTATGCACCGTAAGCTTATGCGTAAGTGCATGATATGTTCTCCTAAAAAGTATGTCATTGCATAGCCACGTAGATCCAGATGCCTCATCAAAAAGAAGAGAGTGAAGGCTTCAAAGGGTGTAAGGCCGTTCGGTAGTGCTAGAGGGGCATTTAACTATTTGCCACTTTTAAGATGTGGCAATTAAGAATTTGTCACTCGCAGTCTATGACATATGGGTCATTATGTGTTGATGACATATGGGTCCAGTGACAAATCCTTAATTCCCACTTGTAAAAGTTACAAATAGTTAAATACCTCAGTGCTGGATGGTTGGGCTGAAATGTGGCTCATCCGACAATATAGCTGAATCATCTTCATTGACAGGCTGGATGGTTGGTTGAAGGTTTGGACATGGCAAACGTTGTAGAGGCCCGTTAGGGTTATTCCCCTCCCCTATATTCTTGTCTCCCTTTCCTCCGCCGTGCTGCTCATCTTATGAGCAGCGTTCGTTGAGTGTGATGAAGAAATTGATGCCTAAAGATTGCCACCCCTATCAACCTATATCATCCTCCGCCTCTGCCTTGAGCTTGCTTTGCATGGTGTCGGTGAGCACGCAAGCGACAGTGATGACCTGGTCATGGGTGCGGGGCATCTGCATCAAGTTAGAAGAAAGGAGGAGATGTGCCCCGAGGCGTCATCGATGGTGGAGAAAGATGGTCGGGGTTGTCACTGTTGGCACTTACCTTGTGGGGTTGTCCCTCTGGTGTGCTCTCGTGCGACATAGAAGTGACAATATCCAAATCACTAAGTGCTTCCAAGGAGGAGCCATTACCTACGGGTGTTGGCGTAGAATTTTGACCCGTCAGATGTCAGAACGGGCTCCACGTTTCCACGGCGCCCTGGGAGATCTGCTTAGCTCCAGTGCAGGTCCAATGGCTTGCCTAGGTGCATTTAGGGCATGCCAGTTGATTTGATCTACAATCAACAAGAATAAACAAGTAAACCATGTTAGACGATGGTCGATCGGCCGATAGGCCGATGTTGCATCGTGGGAACCTAACCGATAGGGCAAAGCTGTATCGGCCTACTTGAGGATATAATAAAATAAGATTAACTAACAGATCTAGTCTCATCGGCCTATATTGATGTGTCTATGGCAATCTTAATGAAATCGGCCGATGAGGGATGCATGAAGGTAAATACACTAGCTAATACTCTAGTGTAAACTTATACAAGCCAATTGACCGATATAGATATATCGATCATAGAGAAATCCTAAGAATACCTTGTAATAAATATATTTATATCTATCGATCCACTTGTACAAGTGGCAAATACATGCAAAAACATAAATAATTACATGCATTAGGTAATACCGGCTGAAACCCCGGTGCTATCCTTAATTACGATCAAAGACAGGCTTTGAATTAAGTCTCGAAACACGACTAAGGTCGATAGCAACTCAAAGTGTAGATCGAGAGTTAACACAAAGAAAATCAAGCCGTCGATCGCTTTTGGGGATGTAAATGCCTTAGATGATCTAGATGAGCAAGCTAATTCGACCACCGTCGGCAATAAACCCTAAAACGAGTTAATCGCTGGCGAGATAGAATTAGAAAGCCACATCAAGATCAGCTAAAACATGATAAACGACGATCACGTCGTCAGGACTTAGCGTGTCTAAAACGACACGCTAGCCCCGACGATATAGATCGTCGGGTACGAGTTCTTACCTCTGCTCTGGGGAGGAAAGAACTCGCCAGAAACTAACCTCTTGCAAGGGTTGGCGATGCGTCGAAAATAGATTAAGTTGAATTGTTCTTGAATTGATTGAGAGAGTTTCTATGTACAAACTATCGGGATATTTATACCCGTGATTTACAACATGGTTTTTATAGGACACGATCTTATCTCCAACTAACAAACAAATCCTTATGGTGGACTCTTGCCAAAGATTAGATCTAAACTTACTTAATTTACAAGATACAATTGCCTAAAACCGGGCCTTATCCCTATTTGGCAATCTCTTTGAAGCTTATCTTAAACGCAAACCAAGCCCACGTTATCTCTATCAGCCTCCTGCCTCCATCGGCCGATGGCCGCATTGAACCTGTATCGACTGATACAGTCTCTCTGTTTGCGCTCCACCTGGTCTGATACATTGCTGAGTCCGATACAGATTTTGGTCCGACTCCGGCTTGGTCCGATAACGTAACTGATTCGACTTGCATTGCTCCTCCTTCTCTGCCTCGGTTTTCTCTTTTCTCTGAGTAGATTAGGAAAATCTGTTGTTAACAACGGGTTGACATGCCGCCCTTTATTTTAGTGCCCCCCTCTCGCGCGTGACATCAATCGCATGGCCGGCAAAGGCAAGAAGCAGAAGCCAGCCATCCAGGAGTTGGCCACTTGCACTGAACTGAAGCATCAAGAAAATTAACGACGATGGCTGTGTGCGTGTCGCGGTCGGTGTTGTGCTCGCCGTTCTTTGGGCGAACGGGTGCGATCATGTAGCAAGCCTCCCGCAGATGCTCTCTGGGGACTTGCCGGAGTCATGCAATTCGGTGAAGACCAAATTGAGGGCCTTTCACCGACTTTGCTAGGGCCCCCAAGGGAGCAAGATCACTCACGAGCGTCTATGTTCCTGGCTTTCTCGGCTGTCGAAGGCCAACGCCACCGAAGGGGATGGGAATGCTTCTGGGGTGGCTACGGCAAACCTTGACACCCCGCGAATGATGCTGTCGAGGATCACCCTGAGGTGTGAGGCTTTCGCTTTCACATCACTTTTCTTTTGAGCTAGCTTTGTTAGGATAGGTGTAATTTGGCGTTCGACTGTTATCAAAACTTTTGTAAAAACATTTCCTTGTGAAGCTTTTGGTTTTGAGCTCTAAATGAATGCCAAGTTTGCTAAGTCTCTTAGTACCCCATTTGCTTGGTTGTTCTTTTCACAGGTATATATCCAAAAAGTTTGTCTTCGTTTGTCGAACTTGAAATCATGTAGGACCAACTTTAAAGTGGTAGCGAATGGGCGTTTTCCGAAGCTGCATTACTCTGTTTTTCATGATCAATGGCAAATTGTGGTAGGTGGTTGAAACTATCCCGTTCGCAATGTGGCAAAGTGGCTTCGGAAGCATCCCGGTTTGACTGGGACTATTGTCTTCGGCAAGAGGCTATAGCTTCTTTTTGGAGAGGGTTTGTCATGTCCAGCCGCCAAGCCACTATAGCCCGTCGTCGGTATAGCATAGTATGTGTTTCGTTTCCCACTTCCCTTAACGTGCCCTTCGAAGACGAAGAATTGAGGTTTCGAAGGCCACTTTAGACGATAACTTTAATTCTCCCAGTTGCTCTAGGGCTAGGACTCCTCTACTTCGCCTGTTGAGGCTAAACATGGATGGGAGTGCCCCCTCGCGGGTGACGTAATCTATATTTGTGAACGAATCGTTTTGGGCTTTTCACCCTTGGCGTTTACACTTCGTGTCCTCTCTTCTCTTTTCCTTACGGTCATGTCTTTTATTTTTGGCATGAGCATTTCCATTAGTCTTTTCGAACTGTGTATTTAGACGTAATCATCCTCAGGCCATCCTATTTCACCCTAGGACTCGTTTTGACAAGCACACTTGATTAGGTGTTTTCCCGCGCTTAAGTGTAGTGATAGTTTGCATGACTCGGCCCATCGCAATTTCAAAGTTCAACCGAGGGGTGCTTCGGTCGATTTGTTTCACCCAACTGACATTTTTCGCTGATCAAGCATTTGTCTTAAGGGTTTTTTGCGATCATTCACACAATTTGAGACACAAATTTATACTGGTTCGGGCCTCCGTCTCAGGCAATAACTCTACTCTAGTTTTTTTTCTTTTTTTTCTTTTTAGAGGTGTCGAGGCTTACATAGTATATGTACATATGGCAATTGGGTGCCACCCTTCTTACACATAGAAACGTTTGAGCAAAGTAGCATTTCCATGGGTGGTCTAGCTATTTGCCACTTAGTGTTGCTAGCCGAAAGGATCTTGTTCTTGACTTGTGTGTGACAAGGTAAGGACCTTCCCACTTCGACTCAAGTTTTCCCACCGTCACCGAGTTCGTATTGTTTAAGGATGAGATTTCTTGGCATGATTTCCTTAGGGCCAACCTTTTTGTTATAGAATGTCAAAGTGGCTTGAGCGTACTACTCTCACTCCCTCAAGGAGCTTGAGTGAATACCACTCTTGGTGAATACCAATGCTTCGACTCTCACCCCTTACACATTTCTTTGAACTTTGCCGAATCAAACTGTTTGGCGCCGTTATCGGTGATAAACTCTTTCGGTACCCTAAACCGGCATATGATGTTCTTCCAGACAAATTTTTGTACTGCAGCCAAAAGTGATGGCTTCAATCCATCTTGAGAAGTATTCTATGGCCACGATGGTGAAGCGATAGCTATTTTTCGCTATTGGGAAAGGGCTAATGATGTCCAGTCCCCAACTAGCGAAGGGCCAAACTGGGGTGATCGGCTGCAGGTTCTATTGTGGCATAGTCTGGCTTCGGCCGTGCTTCTGGCATTCTTCGCACTTGCTGATGTGCTCTAGGCAACTCTGCAGTATGGTCGACAAGTGTACGCCTTGCCGAAGCAACTTGGCTACCACTGTTCATGGCGCTTGATGCGCGCCACATAGTCCTTGATGTATTTATTTCACCATTTCTTCCCCTTCGGCAACGAACATGCACCGAAGCAAAGGTTGCATTACTCCGAACTTATATAGCTAGCCGGAAATTAGCTTGTATCTTGTTGCTCTTAGCTATAGCAGCCTTGCTTCGGACTCCTCACTTGGCAACCAGCCGTTGCTCGGGTGTTTGATGAATGAGGTTCGCAAGTCCTCTTCTCTTTCCCTATCTCCTTCCGAACTTGTATTCATGACTTCCTCGTCGGGTTCCTCCTGTACTCTTGGGGTGTATAGTACCTCAAAGAAAATGCTTCGTGAATACGGACCTCCGGTAGCTACTGCTTTTGCTAGAGCATTGCTTTTTCATTCTTTCCCCATTACACGAACCCTTTCTCCATTACACGAACAACATCCAAGTATTCCCTCATTCCATCCTCCTTCACCTCAAAAGACTTATCACCTGCCCGATGTCACGCCCGGAAATTCACTACCAGAATTTTCGAAACTGAATGTGTATTGATTTCCCTGTCCAGGACTAGCCAGGGTACATAGACGACAATGTTGACATACAGATCCACGTCTTACAAACACAGTAAAAGTCTTACAGAAATGCAGCGGAAAGACAAAAACAAACTAAACTAAGAGCAGGACTCTTGCAGCGGGCTGGCACCATTCCACAAGCATCCTCGACGGCGGACGAAGCCTACTCCTTTGAGAAACCTCCATCGGACGCATACTCCTCTTCTGGTGTGGGGAAAAATTAAGCAAGGCTGAGTACTACCCACTGTACTCAACAAGTCATACCGGGAAGGAAAGTATGATGCACGGTATTCCAAAGGCAGGCAAGGGTTTATTTGCATAAAGTAAGCATTTCAAAACAGTAATTGAAAGCAGTAGTAAAACGTTGAATTAATTGATCAATATTAGCCATCACTGTCCAACGCTACACCACGTTGCGACAGGCCCAAACCATCCACCTGAACTAAACCAGTTCCAGTAAATCCAATTATTAAGAAAGTGGGACTAATCACGGTGAATCTGGTTGATCGCCCATAACCACGGGCACGGCTATTCGAATAGTTCTACTCTGATCAGAGGTGTACATCTGTACCCACAAGACAGCCCCACGACACGTTTCCGCGTGCCGGTATACCACCACGGTACCCCGGAAAGGGACTGTGACAGGACCCTTCGCATAACCCCCTCTAACTAATCGTACCACCTCAGGTTTCGCCCCCACTCCTCAAAAGGCAGTGGGCAGCCCCCTCTCGTGCCTTGGTGAATCCGGCAGCCGCATAGACCGTCGCAGGGTCCATCTGCACTCCATCACGCTCACCCTAGCCAGTGTACGTTAGCTAGAGGAAAGCTACACTACAAGTCCAGCCGTTGTCCATGCTGGCTTGTGGTACGCACGGTATTTCTTCCAGGGTTTCCCGTGAACCGGTCCTTAATTGCCATGGGTGCTTCCATCAAAACCATGCACCCACAGCCCACCATTAGCATATTTTGATTAATTATTATTACCATGGTGGCTCCTAAACCAAAGTGTCACCATAAGGACTACATTAATTAATTATTTAAGGTGATCCCCTTTAGTGAGTTAAGTTAACTAAGCATGGCTAAGTACTCCTAAAATCAGCGAATAAGGAATTAATTACCCAAGCTATCAACGTGTTGGCGCAGAATTTGGACCCGTCCAGCAACCAAACGGGTTCCGCGTTACCACGGCGGCCTGGGAGATCTGCTTAACTCCAGTGCAGGTCTAAATTGGCTTGCCTAGTCGTGCGCAGAGCGTGCCAGTTGATTTGATCTGCAATCAACAAGAAACAAGTAAACCATATCAGAAAACAATGGTCGATCGGCCGATAGGTCGATGTCACATTATTATAGCCCAGCCGATAGGGCAAAGCTGTATCGGCTTACTTGATATAATAAGTAAATTGAAGAGATCTAATCTCATCGGCCCATGCTAAAAACGTGTGACAGATTAATGAAATTAGCCGATGAGGGTTTCATGAGGATAACTACACTAGCTATTACTCTAGTGTAAACTTATACAAGTCAACCGGCTAACATAAATACACCAACCACAAAGAAGTCTTTAAAAACACTCTGTGACCGATATGTTTATATTCGTCGATCCACATGTATAAATGGCAAACACATGCAAAAACATAAATAATCACATGCATTAGATAAGACCGGCTGAAACCCCGGCGCTATCCTTAATTACAATCGAAAACAGGCTTCGTGTTAGATCTCGAAACATGACTAAGGTCGATAGCAACTCAAAGTGTGAATCGTGACTTAACACCAAGAAAATCAAGCCGTCGATTGCTTTTGGGGATGGTAAATGCCTTAGATAATCTAAACGAGCAAACTGATTCGTCCGACGTCAACAATAAACCCTAAAGCGAGTTAACTGCCGGCGAGACAGAATTAGAAAACCACATCGAGATTAGCTAACACACGATAACAACGATCACATCATCAGGGCTTAACGTGCCTAAAGCAACACGCCAGCCCCGACGATGCAAATCGTCAGGTACGAGTTCTTACCTTGCTCTAGGGAAGCAAGAACTCGTCAGGAGTCAACCTCTTGCGAGGGTTGGTGATGCGCCGAAAGTAGATTAGTTTGATCGTATGATTGATTGAGAGAGAGTCTATGTACAGTCTATCGGGATATTTATACCCGAGGTTACAACAGAACCCTTGTAGGGCACGATCTTATCTACAACTAACAAACAAGCCTTTACGGCAGACTTTAGCCACAGATCAGATCTAAACTACTTAATTTACAAGATACAATTACCTAAAACCGAGCTTTATCTCTATTTGGCAACTTCCTTAAAGCTTATCTCGAGCCCAGACCAAGCCCACATTAACGCTGTCAACTCACAACCCGTATCGGCCCACGACCAAGCCGAATCCGTATCGGCCGATACGCTCTCTATGGCAACACCTCTCCAGTCCGATACGGTTACCGGGTCCAATACGAAGCCTGGTCCGACTCCAACTCAATCCTTCCTCTCTGCTTCGGTTTCCTCTTTTCTTTCCAAGTCGATTACCAAAATCCGTCGTTAACACATGCCCCCCAATTCCGCTTCATTATATAATGTGGCGGAATTAACTCCAAGGAATTCATCGACTTCTTTGCTAGGTCTAATCTGAAAACCGCGCAGATCCAGATTCGAATCCTTCCGCCGGCAATTCAACAAACCCTTCGCATTTCTCAACTCCGGCGACCCCTCGGCGTCCCATCAACATCGACCCCCTTCACAGCGACCCCTTCAACGACAACGATGGCCTCCGCCCCGTTCTATGCCTCCGAGATCCCTGCGGTAAGTCAATTCCTTCAAAATCCACATTATCGCTTTTTCCGCCGATTCCTCCAAGTTAGGGTTTTTATTCTCTCCCCCCCGGGTCTTATATTTTCATCGTCATTCTCATGATCTAGGTCTTCAAAAACCAAATCTTGATCCCCACCGACGACAAATCCCATCACTTTCTGCTAGGCCCCATGGGCGATCACGACCCAACTTGGCTAATCAATGCCGAGACGAACAGAATCCCCTTTAGGCAAGCCAAGCTCAATGTTTCTTCGTGGAAACATACCTTCAGGTCCTGGCCATCGAAGCTTAACGGATACAGAACCTGGCATAAGAGGATTGCTGCTGTCAAACAAGTCCACTGGGACGAGATTGGGATCGACCAATGCATCACTCTGTCCCTGGTCGATACCAAGAAGAACGAGCCACTTATGTCAGCTGCCAGCTACTTCTGGTCCAGTACCTTGAACGCCTTTATGTTCAAACAAGGTCCGATGACCCCCACCCTGATCGACGTCAAGATACTAACAGGGTTGGACATTGACTCCGAGATCAACCCCTTCAGCCTCCTGATACATAGCAGCCACAAGTTGAAGACCAAAAAGATTGGAGGTTGGTCTGGGTACATCTCTGAACACATGGAATAGGGATCGGTCTCAGAACAAGAACATGTAGCCTTCCTGACATTATGGTTGGAGAGATTTGTCTTTTGTGGATCGACCTGCGGCCCCACTACAAACTGTCAACACTTGGCTCAGGCTTTGGTCGACAAGAAACAAATCCCCTTGGGCCAATACCTTTTGGGAGCTGTTTATCGGCTGCTTCATGCCTCCACACAAGATTTGATATTAAAACAAACTGTGGCCCATGGAGGACCATGGTGGTTTGTTCAGCTCTAGCTCACCATCCACACCAATCCCATGGTCAATCGGCCTCCGTTATCGGACTCCTGCTTCCCTTCCAAATATGCTGATCATGAAGACCCCAGGACCAGAAGATGCATGTCCTATGGGGAAGCAGCTTCTTCTACCCAGGCGCAGACCAATCGGCCGAAGACATGGCTACATGGTTCATTCGCTTCTTCACCGGCCCTCCATCGGCCAGGATGGACATGTTTGTCTACACATCGGACCGAGATTTCGAACTCCCTGACGATCTTCAACTGAGTTTGGTAAATGATGATTCAGAGTCAAGGAAATTGTTCATGATCGGCCTCACCTCATGCCTGCTCCCAGTAGGCCTATTTCAAGGAAGAAGCACCAGCCTGTCTTACGAATTTTATAATCCAATGGTGGCCGCTAGACAGTGTGGGCTTGGACAACTTCCTATGAGTTTGTATCTTCATAAGCTCCTAGAGAGCAGAGGCACGGTTCCATCGGCGCTGGTCATGAGCAAAGCGCTGGAAATCGAACTCCCAAATCTCGGCGATTGTGACCGATTGCATCTGAGCTCCTTTGTTCATGTCAGTTTTCAGACATGGTGGCAAGAGTGGGCTGCTCATATTTTTCACCAATCGGCCAGATTCTATGTGACGGGCCTTATCAAAAACATTAGCCCTCAGGTCCCCGATGGTCCGATTCCGGCTGTGAGCAACAGTGGGCGAGAAATCTTTTATCATCAAGCCCTAACCCCGTCAGGATCAACTGTCATGGAGTCAATCATCGGCCTTACTGCCCCAAAATTGGCGTCGCTTCTCCAAGGTCCGATGCCCAAAGAAAACCCTAAAAGGAAAGCGCCAGCCAGAGGTAAATCATAGAAAACCAACAAGAAAGCTAGAACTGATAATCAGGCCGATGTCGAAGAGCTAGACCCTTCCCTGGAAGACTTCCTCGACGAACAAGTAATGGAGGAGGAGGTTGACACAGCAGCGGCCGACGCACACGAAGAAGAAAACCCGTTGGTCGAAACCACCCAGGAGCCATCGGCCGAAGCTACTGAGATCCCACCGGCCGATGACCAAGATAATGCCCCACAACCAAAAAAGACCAGACACGCAGTTCGCAAGGTCAATATAATCTCTTCTTTGTGTTTACATAATCCCCTCGTACTGTCATACTTTAACTTCATATCCTTTTCAGGCTGCGGCATCGTCTGTGTTAAAGGAGAGAACTCGATCGGCCCCTTTACCAAGAACCAAGAAAGCCACTCTACAACGGCGCGAATGAGCCAAGGCCCGATTGAGGACTCCTTCTCCTTCTCCACCACCCTCTCCGACTGTCTCGGTAAGAGTTGATTTTTGCATTATCTTGCTATTTACATAACCCTATTTACCAATTTCCTGCTTTTTCAGCCTAGGGCTCCATCACCTTCACCACATCGGCCAAACCCCTCGCCTACTGCTTCAACACAGCAAAGGGAGGCCGATGCAAGCACCACCGATGCTCCAACGCAGGTAACCACGATTACCCTGATCCCCTTTCTGCCGGTTCCTGTTTAACAAGGCTAACCTTGACCCATATTGATATTTGCAGAACCTAGCCGATATGATTTCTTTTGATATCGGCCAGTTTCTTGATGATGAGGACAAGGAGCCACCCACCACAGCCAGGGCGTCAATTTCCGATGATCTGAAGAATCGGCTGACCGACATTGCCAATCGGCTGGAGTCCTCGTTGGAGTACTTGGTGGAAGATTGCACCCCCATCAGGGTTAGGGTACAAGAAATTCAGGATGAACTGCCCGAAGACCTGATGGAGATTCTAACACCGGCCATCTTCTTGGAGCAATACTGATTCAAGCTTAACAAGGCGAAAGAAAGACTCGCAGAGCGACAAGAGCGTGAGCAACTGGAATCGGCCCTGTCCGCTAGCAGGGCTCAAGTTAATGCTGACAAGACCGAGTTGGACGAGCTAGCGGTGGAGCCAATTGTCTTGAAGCATAGACTTGAAGAACTTCGTCGTCTCGAAGCAGAGCTAGAATCGAAGCTGGAAGCCACGCGCCACGAAATCCAAGAAGTTGAAGCCGGGATAGCTGCATCACCCAAGGCTATCGAAGACCAGACGGCAAAGCTCAAGGCATCGGCGAAGTATCTTGCCACCCTGAGTAAGTCATTGAAGCCAATCGCAGGGTCGACGGCCGATGACGCCCAAGCTATAGAAGACATTGAACAAATTCGCCGTAGAGCCATTGCAGCTATTGCAAACTTCATAGGGTGATGTAACCTATTTTTTCTTTTTAGCGTGTAAATACAAACGTTATCGACCACGCAACCGAATTTGATCTGAAAATTCCAGTGTGAAAATTGTTTCTGAAATCCATCCTGCGAACAGATATCCCTTTACCTTATCGGCCAAAAAGCTGAATTTGATCTTACTCTGAAGAAGAAAATTCCTTGAAAAATTCCGCGCTTGTATATATATATGCCCCCCAAATTTTAGAAGATGAGGGCTCATGTTGTAAAATTTGAACTAAGGGCGATAGTATGTATCAGACATCTAAAGACGATGCATAACACATCGGCTGTAATCATAAATCAGCTGGAGGGCCGATCATGAGTCGATCCAGACGCTAGGATAATATTTCTTCAAGTACTTGCCATTAAGAGCTCGTCCATAAATCTCGCCATCCAACCCCTTGAGCAAATAAGCATTGTGAGGAACACAGCGATGAATTTGAAAAGGACCTTCCCAATTAGGTGACCACTTGCCGAATTTATTATCTCTGGAACCAATCGACATTATTAATTTCCATACAAGATCCCCTTCTTCAAACGACTTGGCGACAACTTTTTTGTTGTAATGACGAGCTACTCTATCTTTATCACGTTTGATCTTCTTTAAGGCCCGCAATCGGACATGCGCCAAATCGTTTAACTCATCTACCATAAGATTATGGTACTCATCGGCTGTCAGGTCGTCTTGCAAGGCAATCCTCCTTGAGCCGATGTTGGTTTCCCACGGCAGCACCGCTTCGTGTCCATAAACCAACTGATACGGAGGCACTTGAATTGCACCATGGCAAGCCATCCGATACGCCCAAAGGGAATCGGCCAGCGTTGTGTGCCATTGCCTCGGCTGTTCGTCGATTTTCCTCTTGATTAACTTGATTAAAGTCTTATTAGAAGCCTCTGCCTGTCCATTAGCTTGCGCGTAGTAAGGAGAAGAATTTAATAATTTAATGCCCATGCTATCGGCGAACTGGACGAACTCATCGGACACGAAGATTGATCCCTGATCGGTGGTTATCGTCTGAGGTAACCCAAACCGATATATAATATATTCCTTGACAAACTGAATTGCATCTTTGGAATCAACCTTCTTAAGGGGAACGGCCTCAACCCACTTTGTGAAGTAATCTGTAGCCACCAAGATATATTTGTGTCCCTTGCTCGATGGCGGGTTAATCTGGCCGATCATATCTATTCCCCATCCACGAAATGACCACGGCTTTATGATTGGATGCATAGCCGATGCCGGTGCTCTTTTAATTGCTCCAAACTTCTGACAATCTTGACATCCTTTATAATACTTGAAACAATCCTCTAGCATGGTTGGTCAAAAATATCCGACGCACTTCAACAGCCATATCATTTTATGGGCCGATTGATGGGTTCCACAAATCCCTTCATGTACTTCACTCATAACAGTTTTGGCCTCCTCGGGGCCTAGGCACTTGAGTAAGACACCATCAATCGTCCGATAATACAAGTCATCGTCCAGCAGGACATAATGTAAAACTTTATACTTCATTCTTCGTGACGCCGATTGAGAAGGATTTCTCAAATACTCGATGATATCAAACCTCCAATCATCGGCATGCACGAGAGCGATCTGAATCTGAACATCTTTAGCCATCGGCCTGTAACCTGATGCCTCCTGAGCTAAATCATTGGCCTCGAAGTTCTGCTTCCTGGGTATATGCCTCATCGTCACAATCTTAAAACCTTGCAGTAACTCCTTGCACTCCTCGTTGTAGACTCTGAGAATATCGTTCTTGCATTCATACGCCCCATAAAGTTGATTGATTACCAGTTGCGAATCACCAATGATTTCTACGGAATTGGCCTCGACTTCTCGTAATAACTGCAAGCCTTTAAGCATTGCTTCATACTCTGCTTGATTGTTAGTATAATAAGGCTTGATAGTAAAAGCAAACTCAAAACTTGCCCCCCAAGGGGATATGATAACTAGTCCGATACCGCATCCATGTCTGCAGACGGATCCATCGAAATACAATGTCCATGGCACAATATCTGCATATGCAACTGACTCATCTCTGTGTTGAACAATGAAATCGGCCAGGGCTTGCCCTTTGACTGCTTTGGCCGATTCATACCTGAGATCAAACTCTGTTAAGGCGAAAATCCACTTCCCAATTCTTCCTTTTAACACAGGGGCCGATAACATGTATTTCATCACATCGGCCTTACTTACCACAATGCACTCGTTGGAAAGTAAATAATGCCTCAACTTAGTACATGAAAAATATAAGCACAAACATAATTTCTCCACCGGCGTGTACCTTGTCTCAGCATCTAACATCCTCCTACTAAGATAAAAAATAACTCTTTCCTTACCATCAATATCTTGAACTAAGACTGAGCCGATGGATTTCTCATCGGCCGATAGGTACAGTCTGAACGGAACCCCTTTCTGTGGAGGGATTAGAACTGGCGGAGAGGTTAAGTACTCCTTGATATCGTCCAGCGCCTTCTGCTGCTTATCACCCCATATGAACTCTTCATCCTCTTTTATCTTCAATAACGGAGTGAACGGCTCTATTCTCCCTGACAGGTTCGATATAAAGCGCCGAACAAAATTGATCTTGCCGAGCAGAGATTGTAACTTGGTCTTGTTCGTCGGAGGTTTGATTTTCTTTATAGCATCGATATTCTTCTGTGTAATCTCGATTCCTCTTTCGTGGACCAAGAAACCCAGAAACTGACCGGTCGATACGCCAAAAGCACACTTGTTAGGGTTCATTTTTAAACCATACTTCCTTGCTCTTTTGAGTACCTTGCGTAAATCGGCCAGGTGCATATCATATTCTCTTGACTTCACGACGACATCATCAATATAAACTTCAATCAAAGAGCCGATAAGATCATGAAAAATATAATTCATGGCCCTCTGATACGTAGCTCTAGCATTCTTCAAACCGAATGTCATGACAACCCATTCATATAGGCCGATTGCCCCTGGGCATCGGAAGGCTGTTTTGTGAACATCTTCTTCGGCCATGAAAATTTGGTTGTAGCCTACGTTCCCATCCATGAAGCTGATAACCTTGTGCCCAGACGCGGCGTCGACAAGCAAATCGGCCAGAGGCATAGGGTACTCGTCTTTCGGTGTTGCTTTGTTCAAGTCTCTGAAATCAATACATACCCTAAGCTTGCCGTTTTTCTTCATTACTGGAACTATGTTGGAGACCCATTCTGTGTATCGGCAAGGTCTGATGAAGTTGGCATCATAAAGTCGTGTGATCTCTGCCTTGATAGCTTCGTGCATATCGGCCTTAAATCTCCTAGGAGCTTGTTTAAACGGCTGATAGCCTGGTTTGATTGGTAGCCGATGTTCTACAATCGATCGGCTTAATCCTGGCATCTCATGATATTCCCATGCAAAAAATCCATGAATTCTTTCAACAGATTTATAAGATTACTCTTGTATTCCATTGGCAGGTTAGCACTTACGTACGTCGGCCTAGGCCTATCACCTATCCCTATATCAATCTCTTCAAGTTCATCGGCCGACGTAAAACCGTGTCCCAACTTGCCATCTAGCTCATCCACCGCATCATCTGTGTAGGGACTAACTTGTTCATCTTCAACGGCGGACGGCACATCTTTGCTAAAGTAACTGCTTGTCTTGATCTTCAATCGTCTCAATGTCGCAGTCAGTTACTTTGAGGAAATCGGCGTCCCAGACTCGTCCAGACAAGCAGTCGATTCCCTCCATCTTCCATACTGCGAGATCGGCATTGGCCACGTGTACTGACCGATCGGCCTGCACGATCTCAACCTGGTCCCCTTGCCATTGCATGAGGCATTGGTGCATTGTTGAAGGGACGCAACAATTTGCGTGGATCCAATCCCGTCCCAACAACAAGCTGTAGGAACCCTTTCCGTCGAAGACGAAGAAGGTGGTGGGTATTGTTTTGCTACCCACGGTGAGTTCCACGTTTAGGACCCTCTTCGCTTCGGACGTGTTGCCACCGAAGTCCTTTAATACCATGTTGGTCTTGATAAGGTCTTCAGGTACCTTCCCAAGCTTCCTGAAGGTTGTGTATGGCATTAAATTGACCGCCGCACCGCCATCGACCAGCATCTTCGTCATCGGCCGCCCATTGATGAATCCCTTGATGTATAACGGCCGCAAGTGTCTGTTGCTGGCGTCAACTGGCTTGTCGAAGATGGCTTGATCTGGTGACAACTGTAGTCTGGCCGAAGATTGTTCGTCGTCGGCCATCGCTTCATCAGCCGCCTGCACGCTATACTCTGCTGGCAATATGAAAACCATATTATCAGGCGCCGATGCCACTCTTTTACTTTTTGAAGCCGAAGAAGCCCGAGCTGTGTTGGAGGTGCCCTCATCGGCCTTGACCACCGTGGATTTTATCCTCCACTTCTTTTTGGTCTTGGCTTGCCGATGGGCTATCTCTGCCTGTTGCTCCTGGATTTGCTCCTTCCTCCTTAGCCTCTGAACCCGCCATTTTTGTGTCTTTGTGAATACATCGCTTGGGCACCATTGGGGGTTCTGGACTTGCTCCTCGTCTTCAATATGTTGCTCTTGGTGCATCGGCCCTAACCTCTTATGAACCGATTTTCTTTGCTTGGCCGGCCGATGCGCTTGCTTGGTTGAGCTGCCCTGATAAGAATCTTCTGCACCATTGCATGCAGGGCACTCCTGGATAGATGGCAACCTCATTCCTTCATTCCAGCAAAACCGAAAAAACTCGCACTCCCAATGTGGGTCGTAGGAGTTGTCTTGATCGGCGTAGTCTTGAGCTTGTTCTTCCTGTCGCCGCTGGTATTTTCTAATCAGGCCCTCAGAGGTCTGATAAGGTCGCTTGCCGGTCCGATGGGTACTGCCATCGGCCCTGTCCGCCCACACCATGTTGACTGGGAACGGATGTCCTTCGATCTTCATCGGCCGCTTGGCATCATCGATTTTAATCCTGCCTTGCTCGATGGCCGATTGAATCTGTTGTCTGAAGATCTTGCATTCATTTGTATAGTGTGAATAAGAGTTGTGCCATTTGCAATATCTTCTCTTCTTGATCTCTTCGGCCGATGGCAATACGTGACCCACTGGCAACTGAATTTGCTTTTCTTGCAACAGTAGATCAAATATCTTATCGGCATTGTTGATGTCGAAGTCGTATTTGTCTTCCTTGTCGCCCTTCTTGGCCCATTGGCAAGTTGTCGGCTTTCTCATCCGGGCTCACTCGTCCAGGTCGACATCAACATCTTCCTTGTCGTTGTCGTCAGAGGCATACTGATAAACTGTGTTGATTTTCTTTACAAACTTCTTTGCCTCCTGGAATCGTTGTTCGTGGGCCGATACCCGTTGTGCTAGCTGAGCTAGGCTATCAAATTCCTGCGAGGAGAACCTCTCACGTATCGGCCCTAGCAATCCTTGAAATGCCAAATCGGCCAACTGGGAATCGGTCAGGCTGAGGCTGTAACACCTGTTCCTTATGTCTCTAAACCTCTGGATATACTCTGGGACCGATTCATCCACTCGTTGCCTGATGGCAGTTAGATCGGACAGTTTCATCTCTTGTACGCCATTGTAGAAATACCTATGAAACTGTTTCTCTAGATCTATCCATCCTCTGATGGAATTGCAGGGTAAAGATGAAAACCACGTGAATGCAGACCCTGATAAGGATAGAGGGAAAAACCTCACCCTCAACGCCTCGATAGCCGATGCCTCCCCGCACTGTGCTAGGAATCGGCTGACATGCTCGTACGTCGAGACGTTGTCCTGCCCCGAAAACTTGAAGAAGTCCGGGATCTTGTATCGGCCTGGCAATGGCACTTTGTCAAATTCTTCGGGATACGGGTGCCGATACACTGTAGAGTTTTCCTTGGGCTTCAAGCCGAACTGATCTTGCATCACTTCAGCTATCATATCGGCCCAGTATCCTGCGGGCCGATGTGGGAGGTCTTGCTGATATGATTGCTGCAAGCCCTCTACTTGATACTACCTGGGAGAGTATGGCTGGTAGTGATGATCAAGATTCTGTGTGCCATACCGCCCTGCGGTGTGCTGCTAGTAGCCTTGTGGCACATTGTATGCAGCTTGAGGTGGAGGATTGTTGAACACCGGGGCTTGTGGCTGTTCGGCCGATGGCTGGTGAACAGGAACTTGCTGCATCGGCTCGATCACTGGTTGCTTCCCCTTGGTCCATTGAGCATATTGCTCCTCCGTGATGTGCTGAGGGCTCCCCCCTGTCTGACTGGTGAGGACCAGTGGCAGTGTTGTTGTTGGCTGCGCCGATGGGGGTGGCATCGGCGCTGTCGGCTGAGCCGTGCTCAGGTCGTTCCTCAGGGTCCGATAGGCAGGGAACTTATTTTCCGGTAAGAAAATCGGCCCCTGAGGCTTGTACTGGTGAATCGACCCATCTAGGATCGATTTGACCGTATTGGTCAATGTGTTCACCAGGATCCCCGATTGGTTGACTAGCACAGAATGAACTGCGGAGTCAATCCTGTCTTGCAACGTCGGCGCTGCAGTATCTTCAGTCTTGACGGTGTGGTCGTGCGCCGCCGCCGACGTGCCAGCTCCATCTCCAGGACTCGGCATAACTACCTTGGATTTTCGGATCAAGGTGCCTTGCCGAGTCCTAGAATATGTTTGCAGGTACATATTCTGGAATCGCTCGACCAGATTTTCCATCTCAGCCTTCTGTTCTGCGTTGAGCTAGTCGGCGGTTACAGGGACGACGTTCTCCTCGGAGATCTCGGCCTGCTTTGACATCTTGAGGAGATTTGTTGCTGTTGCAGAGTTTGCGTTCTTTGTTCTCTGGAAGTGAAGTTGAAAATCGAGGTCCCACCGGGCGTGCCAAAAGCGTGTTGGCGCAGAATTTGGACCCGTCCAGCAACCAAACGGGTTTCGCGTTACCACGGCGGCCTGGGAGATCTGCTTAACTCCAATGCAGGTCCAAATTGGCTTGCCTAGTCGTGCGCAGAGCGTGCCAGTTGATTTGATCTGCAATCAACAAGAAACAAGTAAACCATATCAGAAAACAATGGTCGATCGGCCAATAGGCCGATGTCACATTGTTATAGCCCAGCCGATAGGGCAAAGCTGTATCGGCTTACTTGATATAATAAGCAAATTGAAGAGATCTAATCTCATCGGCCTATGCTAAAAACGTGTGATAGATTAATGAAATTAGCCGATGAGGGTTTCATGAGGATAACTACACTAGCTATTACTCTAGTGTAAACTTATACAAGTCAACCGGCTAACATAAATACACCAACCACAAAGAAGTCTTTAAAAACACTCTGTGACCGATATGTTTATATTCGTCGATCCACATGTATAAATGGCAAACACATGCAAAAACATAAATAATCACATGCATTAGATAAGACCGGCTGAAACCCCGGGCTATCCTTAATTACAATCGAAAACAGGCTTCGTGTTAGATCTCAAAACAGGACTAAGGTCGATAGCAACTCAAAGTGTGAATCAAGACTTAACACCAAGAAAATCAAGCCGTCGATTGCTTTTGGGGATGGTAAATGCCTTAGATAATCTAAACGAGCAAACTGATTCGACCGACGTCAACAATAAACCCTAAAGCGAGTTAACTGCCGGCGAGACAGAATCAAAAAACCACATCGAGATTAGCTAACACACGATAACGACGTTCACATCATCAGGGCTTAACGTGCCTAAAGCGACACGCTAGCCCCGACGATGCAAATCGTCGGGTATGAGTTCTTATCTTGCTCTAGGGAAGCAAGAACTCGTCAGGAGTCAACCTCTTGCGAGGGTTGGCGATGCGCCGAAAGTAGATTAGTTTGATCGTATGATTGATTGAGAGAGAGTCTATGTACAAACGATCGGGATATTTATACCCGAGGTTACAACAGAACCCTTGTAGGGCACGGTCTTATCTACAAGTAACAAACATGCCTTTACGGCAGACTTTAGCCACAGATCAGATCTAAACTACTTAATTTACAAGATACAATTGCCTAAAACCGAGTTTTATCTCTATTTGGCAACTTCCTTAAAGCTTATCTCGAGCCCAGACCAAGCCCACATTGACGCTATCAACTCACAACCCGTATCGGCCCATGACCAAGCCGAATCCGTATCGGCCGATACGCTCTCTATGGCAACACCTCTCCAGTCCGATACGGTTACCGGGTCCGATACGAAGCCTGGTCCGACTCCAACTCAATCCTTCCTCTCTGCTTCGGTTTCCTCTTTTCTTTTCAAGTCGATTACCAAAATCTGTCGTTAACACAACGGTACAAGATAATCAATATATTGGCTGAGTACAATAGGTAATAACCCACATAAAATGACATTATGATCAATGCGAAGCATGACTTGCCTTGCTCTTGAGCTGAAGCAACTTCTGCGACGATCTCGAAATAAACGGGAGCGTCGGAATTGCTGGAATCTACGCGACAAACAAAGCAAACAACAATACATGCTATAAGTCTACTGAAACAAAGCACAAAACCATTTTTAATGGATTCTCTGCATTTTTATGAATTCAATGAAATTTGAATGGACTTAAACGGAGCTCGGATGAATTAGTTATGAATTTTTGAAGTTATCTGTGTTTTTACTATAGCAGAAAAACCTTAATTGAATTATTGCGCAATTAACCCCTAGGGCTGGCGTCAGTGTGCGCGCGGCGGACGGTCCACCGTGGATCGAGTCCATGGGTCCACGGCGCCGCGCCGCACCACGTGGCGCACGCGTGGCACCGATGCGACGTGTCACAACCCTCATTTTCCATGCAAGGTATTTAGGGAATTGCTTATCTCTATTTGTTGGATGCATATCTAATTAATTTCCTTTAGCTGGTGCATCAAAATGAATTTTTGGAAAAACAAAAAATCAAAACCCTAATCAGCAAGACGGATATTTGTCCTATAAGTGTATTTAATCACATAATAATATATAGGGTTTATAATTTATTACATTACTACACTATTTATCAAGAATTAACATAATTTTTTAAGAATTTATTTTGTAGGTTTGGACATTTTAAAAATTCAAACAAAATTCGGCTGAACTGAATTTCTTTATTTTACTGAGATTAAAATATAAAATATTTTTGTGTGAAACCAAAGAAAATGGAACCTAGGTATTTTTATCTACCACCATAAAAATCCACATTATTTTATTTTGCACAGAAATTAAGTTTTGGAATTTTTAAATAAGGGAGAAAGAAAAATAAAAGGGAAAACACTAGTATTTGACAAGCACTGTGTTCACCAGATTATCTACTCATGCTCTCTCTCCTTTGCTTAGTATTCTTCACCCTGGACCCACATGGCAGCTGCAAGGGTTAGCTCTCACTCGGTAGAAAATGTTTCTCCACCGCTTCAACAGAGAGAGAGAGACAGAGGGCGAGAGAGATCGACGCCGGAGCTGCTCGACGCGTGTCTACCGCCGTGGCAGCCGCTGACGCTCGCCCTTAACCTCTCCAGAGCATCGCCTCCTCTCCCGTTTCATTCCTGTGCTGAGCAAACCGAGAGGGAGAGCGTCCAGAGTCCTATTGCCTTTCCATCCTCCTCATCGGCCGTGAAGAACACGACCACCGGCGCCGTTCTTGAGCCCCGGTAGTCCCACCTCTTCTGCGTTCTATCAACCTCTCAAGATGCCAAGTTCATCCCTGTTGATATCATCTCTTGTCACGCAGTGTTGACGCCGGAACGCCGTCGTGTTCCCGAGAGCTCCAGAGCGCCGCCGCCCTGACATCATCGGCGTTCGGCCGATCCCGTCCAAGTCGAGCCAAGCCGTCGCGCCATCGTCTTCCTTGTGATCCCAGGAGGCTGCCGACCGGAGGAATCGAACCCCGAAGCCGTGGAGAAGGAGATCGGTCGTTTCTTTCCCAATTCCGGCCGCCGGTCATCGTCGTCGATTACTCGTTCTTCGGTGAGCCCCGACGCGATTCCTTACTCGTGTAGCACCCTTGTGTGATCCTTGAGCCATCCCTCACCTCCTCTTAGCAGATCATCGGCCGAGGAGCGCTGTCGCCGTAAAGCAAAGGGTCTACGCCGCTGCCGGAGTTTCTTTACAAGTGACGTCGGTGTCCAAGTGTTGCCGACCATCGCGTGTGTCTTGGTAAGTCTCCAGGAGGCTTATAGTACCGCATACATGCACTGATTCGCTCGGGTTCGAGCCATAGCTCGACTTGCACCTGCAAGCCGAGAGCAACTGCCGCCTGCGCCGTCGTCGCCATCGACTCCGGCCATTGCAGCTAGTGAGACCACCACCGATAGCTTCGCCTTGAGTCCCTCTTCATTTTCTTCCATAGCCGCCTCGGGATATCGGCCGCCGTTCGCCGTCGCCGTCGGCGGGAAGATCGCCGGTGCCCTGCGGCTCTGTCTCAAGCTGCTGAGCCGCTGACTTGTGGGCCCGTTTGAATTAGAGTTAAGGACTGCGGGTTCTAATCCAGAAACCCTAGGGATTTTTCTGTAAAATTGCTTTCACTGACCTGTGGACCCAAGGATTTATGTTTTGTAAATATTAAAGAAAATGGATAAATCTATATCTTTTCAACTGAAAATTGTTCCAAACTTGTAAAATTCATATCAAATTAAATATAACTCTTTTTGAGATGAAACCAATTCCTGTAGGTCGTTAAAATTGTAAACGTTAATATGGTGTAATAAAATCCTATGCTCACAGTAGAATATTTCTTTCTAAAATTCAAATATGGAATAGTTAACATATAACTTGTAAAATTTGTAGAAAATTCATTTATGGACCAAATTTAGTGAACCAAATTTGTGTATATTCCTTAATTTGTGCCCTTTAGGTTTATAAAATAAAGTTTTCCCAAATTATTTACAGAGAATGTAATTATAATTATGAATGACATAAAGACATTTATTTTCCAACTAGGACTTAATTAATTTCTAGAAAATTACTAGTTAATCCCAAAATTTTTGAATCCACTGTTGTTCACCCTAGAAATATGTACCTTTTTATTTGGATAAAAGGAATTGGACAAAACTACCTCCTAAAACCAATTCAAACAAATATCCTTATCTCTTTTTGTTGAATTTGTAAAATTCATAACTAAATCATTTTAACTCCAAATGCAGTGAACCAAGTTTTGTAATAACCAGTAAGTTATTCTCTATGAATTAATAATGATAGCATTTATAAAATATAACTAGAAAATGATAGAAAATGTTATAACTTAGGGTAGTTCATATTTAATTATAAAAATGCCATTTTCAAAGTATATGACTTGCTATTTTCATAGCTTTCAAACCATAAATGTAAATGATATGATTCTCGCTTCTAAAATAATTTTATTATACTCTCTACCTACTATAATTCGACCACGATTTATAGAGCATGTTGCATATGCATGTTTATTTGAATCTTATTTGCATTATTGCTTTTTATCGGTAGATTCAGACGTTCCGGAGTACGTGGAACAAGGATCTGAATTGGAGTGTGATTTCTCGCAGTAGACAGGCAAACATCTAAACATATAGAATCCCTATTTTGCTAAAATAATTTGATTGCAAAACGATATATATGCATGTGTTGTTTTATTACAAACTTATTGGTAATGGTTAGATTTGGTTATACCTAATTGCTGCATATCCTTCCTTGTTTCGTTGTTGCCATTTATCCTTGTAACCTCGGAATAGAAATACTTGGGAATGTTTTATTATTTTACCGATGCTTAGCCAGGCTTAGACCTAGTAGTGTTAGAAATCGATGGATGGAGCTATCGATTAAAATTATTCACTATTTGCGTTTTATGGGCATAAAATTTGACTACTTTCACTAAATGGTTCATATGGAAAATATGCTTAACTTGGACGAGTGATAGGGCGATGAAGGGATTGTGGTTTTCCCTGATGCAAGTAGCCTCGTCTGGGTTGTTAAGGACCGAACATGTTGACATCTATTCAAGCACCTTACGTACTACCACACGCCGGTATAGGACGGCTTGACTTAGTACTACGTTGCACTGTAATCATCTACGCTACGCTGGTCAATCGTGAGGATGCTGTTCCTTTGGAGAACCCAGGTGTGCCGTGTTTTGGCATGGGGTGTCTCCCACGATGGTGAGCCCGCCTTAGCCACATCACACATGCACGTGGCTAAGTCGTCGGGGGCCTAGGCGGAGTTTAGGTGATTGGGGTGGGACTAGGAAAGGGCATGTTATGAGCTTGTGTCACTTGTGAGTCACACCTGTGTGGTGGTGAAAGCATTTGATTCTTGTTCATTTCGTGTGGGTAAAGATGTACCCCTCTGATCAGAGTAAAACTATTCGAATAGCCGTGTTCACGGTTATAGGATGACCGCTTGATGTGTTAGTCAGTCTATGTTAGCATCAAACCGGGTTAAATAGGTTGGATTGGTTTTGGAGATGGAATGATTATGTTGATAAGCCATAGTTGGATAATGGATGTCCATGGATGGTATTGAGAGCACCGGTTGTGCTCATTTATGTTTCATTTTCAGATTATATTAAGTTAGAAACTTCTTGTTTTCAAATTGTTACTTTGCTCAATTAAATTGGCTTTTATGCAAAACTTAAACCATTATACCATCTTCCAAGGTTGAAGCTTGCATACTCCTTTGTTATATATATATCTATTAAAGAGTAAGTCTTGCGAGTACATTTTGTACTTAACCCGTTGTCTGCAATTTCAGAAGAGGACGTTGGAGAACTTGATTGTTCTTACTACCCTACCGAGGGCGGTGAGGGTGGTGAGTAGTCTTTTCAGCTCTACTCTTGCCCCGGTTGGTTGCCTTGTGGGGTAGTTGGCAAACCACGGGTTTTACTTTTGGTTATGTGAATTTATGAAACTTCCGCTGCTATAGTTTGTGTTGTATGATGGGTTGTTGAATCCCATTATAATACATGTATCTTGCTGTTCTGTTATCCATGTTTATGCATTTGTGATGGTTATCAATTGCTTGCGATGAAAGTGCAAGGCTAGTCGCTTTTCCTGGGGACGAGCTAAGCACGAGTATGAATTTTGAGCAATTGAGATGTTGTAGAGCTCTCGCAATTTGAGTCAAGTCTCCTGAGATGTGTAACACATCTGGTCGCCGCCTTCGTGTGGTTTGACGGGCATATCTCAGGCTGAAGTTGACTGGCATGCAGAGTCCCAGCAATATCTCCTTTGCTCATTATTCGGCATTATGGATTTTATATCGAATGGTGTTAATTTGTGATCATGGGCACATTGAGATATGAGTGGCTATTTATGCGTGTATGGATCCCACTCAATCAAAATTATGTGGTGGTCACAAATTGCATTAGACGGTATAATTTCCGGGTGCCCACACGGCGGCCACGTGGCGGACACGCGGCGGCCACGCGGTACGGGCGGGGAACGGCCAGGATCGGTCCGAGTGGCCGATCCAACGGTCCACACGCGCGGGCGCTAGGGCGGCACGGCCCGAGCTCGGCCGGCCACCCATGGCGCGCGGCGGTGACGCAGCCGGAGTTAGCGGCCAAGGCGGCGGGCGGCAGCGGTGCGGGAGCGGCCGGAGGCGGCGAGCGAGCGCGCGCGGGCGGCGGCCCAGCGGCGCGAGCACGNGACCGAGTGGCGCGAGCGCGGCAGCGGCCGAGAGAAGAAAAAGAGAGAGGGGGAGGCGCAGCTCACCGGAGGGGAAGACGACGACGGCGGCGCTAGGGTTTCGTGAGGGGCGACGGCGTTAGGGTTTGCAAAAAGCGGCGGCGTTTGGGGAAAAGAGGAGAGGGGAGCGCGGCGAAGACGATTTAAAGGGGATCCGGTGCTAGGACGTGCGCGTGGGCTCCGGATTTCTCGCCGGAGTTCGGCGCGGGCGGAGAGAGAGAGAGAGATTCGACCGCGAATCTCGCCTCCACGACACGAGGAAAAGCGGTGCGGAGAAGGGGAACGGGCGCGCGTGGCGTGCGGGCGACGCGGGACGGGGTGTGGGCGACGGTTGCGGGCGCGGGACATGCGGGGAAGGCAGGCGGCATGGGCGCGCGTGGGCGGTGGCGGCCGTCCGCGGGGAAGACGGCCCGGGCGTCGGCCCTACCTGTCGGTGGCCCGGGCGAAGGAGGGAGACGATGCGGCCTCGGGCGGCCTTGGGCCGGCCCGAGAGGGAGAGGAGGGGGCGGCGGGAGCGGCGCGGCCTTGGGCTGGCCCGGGAAGGGGAAAGGGCACGCGGGAGCGACCGGAGGCGGCTTGGGCCGGCCTGGGAAGGAGGAGGACAATGGGCCAACGGCCCAAGGGAGGGAAAAAGAAAAAGAAAAAGGAAAAGAATTTTCCCAGGGATTTATTTATTGCGCTTGAGGTTTTTAATTGATTAAAATTATTTCTAGGGCTCTGAAAATTGCACTAAAAATCCTGTTAATGTATTTTGACATGGGGAACTCAAGAAAAATTCCACCTTGCCATTTCCACTTCTTTAATGCATTAATTAATTGGATTTTTCTCTAGATTAATTAAGCAATTTCTCAGATAAATTATTAACTTCGATTTTTTTACGATTTGGGAGAACTTCAGGGTGTGACACCCGACCACTAATTTGGAGTCCATTCGGATTAACAACTGTCTGGCCCCCAGAGCTTTTGCCTTACGCAAACTCATCAGCACTACTTCATACTCCGTTGTGTTGTTCATGGTCATAACGAATCGTCGTACCAGCCGTTGATAAAAGAATCGCCACCGTGCCCGTCCCTTATGAGACCAAGAATTGTCATAATACATGGTCCAGTATTGTTCGACCAGATTGGTCTCCAGTGTGACGACGGGAGTTCACTCCACCACAAAGTCGGCGATGACCTAGGACTTGATTTTCGTCCTGGCGATGAAGTTGAGATCAAAGGGGGATAGTTTTGCTGCCCATTTGCTCAATTGTCTCGTAATCTCCTTTCCCCTAAGCACTTCGCCAATGCAATACTACGAAGGTATTGTGATCTTGTGTGCTTGGAAGTAGTGGTGTACCTTGCACGAAGCCATCACCAGCGCATACGCCAGCTTCTCCATCTTCATGTTCCTCATCTTCGCCCCTAGACTGCTTCAGATACGAAGTATACATGTTTTTGTCCCTCTTCCATGTCTTGCACATGCACCACGCTGATAGCGACAGACGAAGTTGCTAGGTACAAGAGAAACTTGCTCCTGGCCTTCGGGCTAATTAAAACTGGCGCCTTCTAGAGATACGCTTTTAGCCCATCGAAAACGCTTTAGCACTCCGCCGTCCAATTGATCTTTTCGGCCCTGTGCAGCATCTTGAGAAACGGGAGTCCTCTTTCGACTGATCGGCCATGAATCTACTGAGCGCAGTGATTCTTCCTGTTAGCTTTCGCACTTCTTGTACACTCTTCGGTGGCTGCATTTGCTGTATGGCTTTGATTTTCTTTGAGTTTGCCTCGATTCCTCTTTCGGAAACAAGAAAACCCAGAAGCTTGCCGGCCCGCACATTGAAGACGCACTTTTCTGGGTTGAGCTTGATTTTGGTTGCCCGCAGGTAGTCAAAGATTTCTTGCAAGTCGATGATCGATTCCCTTCCAGCTCTTGATAATGATGTCATCAACATAGGCTTCGACGTTTCGCCCTATTTTCCCTTGAGAACCTTGTACACCAACCTGGCGAAGGTGGCCTCGGCATTCCTCAGTCTGAATAGCATTCTTATGTGACAGAATGTTCCGAAGGATGTTATAAATGTTGTATTCGCCTGGTCTTTTGGAGCCATGAATGTCTGGTGGTACCCCAAGCAAGCGCCTAGGAAACTCATGAATTTGCAACCCGCCATCGAATCTACCAGTTGGTCGATTTGGAGAAGAGGGAAATCATCCTTTAGGCAAGCCTTGTTTAGGTCGGTGAAGTCTACACCCATTCTCCACTGGCCACACCAGGACTAGGTTCACCAACCATTCCGGATGGTAGATCTCCTGGATGAGTGCAGCTTTGAGCAATTTGTGCACCTCGGCCTTGGTGGCCTCTTGCCGATTGATGGACATGTTACGAAGCTTCTGCTTCCTTGGCCTTGCCTCTGGCTTAACTGCCAAGCAATGCACAATGAGGTTGGGGAAGACACCACTGACTTCGTCGGGGCTCCAGGTGAAGACATCAAGGTTGTTCATGATCACTCGTGTGATATCTTGCGCCACCTCTTTTCTTATGTCGTTGTCGATAGAGATTGTTCTTTCCAGATCATTCGCATCAACCTGGATCTTGGCCACTTTGCAGTGCGGAGATGGCTTTGGCATGAGCCGCGTCCCCTGGCTAACTTGGGCTTGTATGATGTTCACCTCACTGTTTCCCACGGCCATGTCAAACTCCGTGGGAAGCAAGCCTGAATCCCTTTGTCACACCCGGAATTTCTATCCAAAATTCCAAATGCTTACATGTGTGTAAACCCTCATCCAGGAATCAGTCGAGGCACACAATAACAAATTGATAAAAGAGTAAAAATCTTTACCTAAATGTCAAGCGAACATAAAGTTATTACAAAGGTGGATAGTTCCTCTCAAACAATAAAATTCCAAGCAGCGAAAAATAAAGGTAAATAGTGTAGGCGACTCCACTACACAAGCAACTTGACAATAACTTAGCCTAATCCTCTAGATCACCATCTTCATTGAAGAACTCCTCTGATGAATTATTGCAAAGTGAGTACATGGAATACTCAACAAGTCACAGAACAAATATGCAAGTGCACAAGATATACTAAGGATGGCATAATAGGCTCATTTGCATAAATAGCATTTAATAAACTTTGGAGAGTAATAAAAATAGTTGAATAATTAATCAATATTAAATCAATACTATACAACACACCAAGGTTGTATAGGCACAAACCACTCCACAACAGAATTATCCAACTACCATCAATGTCACATTAGCATTACATATAGGTGAGACTAATCACGACAAAAATTGTTACACTCACCCATAATCTCGAGCACGGCTATTCGAATAGATTTACTCTAGTCAGAGGTGCCACCATGGTACCTCAGAAAGGAGTTGTGACAAGACCCTTCGCATAATACGCCCATCAAAGTAACACTCACTAAGCATCTGTCTTTGGTAGGGATGGCCAATTACCTAGACAGGGAGACTACTTAGTGCCCAAAAACTATGGAATTAATTGTTTGCCACCTGTGGACTTATTGTTTGCCACGATAAAACAACAACATACCATAGTGCCTCCTAACAAACGTATTATAATCCAGATCCAGCCATTTCCCATGCTGGCTTGTGGTTAGTACAGTTAATGCTTCACAACAGTAGCTCGTGAATCGGTCCTTAATTGTCATGAGCACAACCATAAAAACCATGTGCTCACAACCCACCATTTAATCAAATTTTAGTTGTCAAGATTAATTAATCAAGCAATATTAATCATTGTGAGCTACCATGAAATAACCATCATTAAGTATAGGTGAAGCATTAATTATCTCAATAGTGTGCAAATGTTTTTAAGCATGGCTAAGCATCCTAATAACTTTAGCTAAAACCATATAATGTTCTAGCTAATCAAATCAATAACCGGGTTTCAAATAATAGGTGATCAACACCAATGGGGCCATTTCAAAGATAATAGGTCATTCCCACCCGGTGTCATTCAAAAACAATGCAATAGTTGAATAGACACAATAGATTTAAATGGGTTCAACATGCTTGAAGGGTATTTAAGATCTATGTGACTTGCTTAGCATATCTTCAAAACCTTCAGAACCTTCTCTTGCAAAAACGGCCTCTCCGGGAACGTCGAAAACTAAAGCAAAAGAACAAAATCAATAAAATAGTATGAAAACAGAAAAAAAAATACATGTGGATATTTTTCACAGATAGATCTTGGTTTTAGATGAATTTAGAGGCTTGAACCACCTAAATCCGAGTTATGATGAATTAGTTATGAATTTTTGAAGATTAAACATATTTAAATTATTTATAGGAATTTTAATAGAATTAAGATGCAATAATGAATTAGTTTTGAATAAGAAAAAAAGGATTTATTGCGTCATCAAGGATCTTGTCCATGGTAGACCGGGTTCATCGAGACAATCTACGGAACCAACGGGTGAGATTAAACGGATCGATCTAACCCTAGATCTAACGACCAAGAATGCATGTGTGCACCATGTGGCAGGCTGACGAGGCAGATGATAGGGCACTGATGAGGCATGGCTGGCGCTGATATCATCGCCGATGGCGATGGCACGGGACCCTATGGCTGCTGACGATCTACAATGTGGCGGTGCAAACCAAGTGCATGAGCGCGAAGCGGGGAGGGAGGAGGGAGGCTCATGGAGGGGCGACGTGGCAACAGACGGCGACAAGGTGGAGGCGGCGGCGGCTCTCGGGTTGATGACAATGACGATGCTCCGATGGCGAATGGCGATGGCGAAGCAGTGAACGAAGACATCCTTGTCCTTGCGAACGCGACGACGGCAATGGTGACCGAAGGTGATGGCGAACTCGACGGGGCGGCACAGCTAGAGGAACGACGGCGACGGCGGCGCTCAGTGAGCTTTCTCCAACCAGAGGTTGAAGAAAGGGTTGACAGGTAAGGCGTACCTATCGATGAAAGAGAGAGAGGAGAGGGCGGCTTGGCTTGGGCCGCACGGCCTACGCGGCGCTCGGACGGGGAGAGAGGCGCTGGGCCGGAATAGGAAGGGATTTTTTTTACTTTTTCTATTTAAAATAACCTTTGGAACTCAATTCCATTTATTAAAAATACTTCCCTTGCTCAAATAATTCCTAGAAAAATCCAGGAAATAGATAAACAAGCAAAGTATTTAATAAAATTTTATCTTGCCCATTTTATATTGGAATTTATTAAGATAAAATTATATATTCTCTTCTAGGCTTTTAAATTAATTTCTAAAAATGCATTAGGAAATGTATTATTGAATTATCGATTTTTGGAGTGTGATCAACCTACCCCCTGAAACGGAATCTCGTCCTCGAGATTAAGAAGAAATGACGAAGAGATGGAGATGAGCCGACTTCAATTCATCTTCTCGCTCCCAAGTAGCTTCTTCCTCTAAATGATTACTCCATTGAACCTTGCAGAAACTAATGCCACGGTTCCTTGTATTTCTCTCACTTGTCTCCAGAATGCAGATCGGCTTCTCAACATTGTGAATCCTGCCATAGACTGAACTTCAACTAATAGGCAACCTCACCTCTATGACTAACAATCTTATTTGGCCCCACAAAACGTGGTGCCAACTTTCCTTTAGTTTGAAACCGATGAACTCCCCGAAGTGGTGTGACTCAAAGATACACATAATCTCCTTCTTGAAAACACAAATCCCTATTGCAATAGTTGGCATAACTCTTTTGACGCTACTGAGCTACACGCAACCTTTCTTGAATAATCTTCAACTTTTCTTCTGCCTTTCTTAATATATCAGTTCCAAAAACTTGACGTTCTCCCGTTTGATCCCACAGAAGCGGAGTACGACATTTCTAACCATACAGTGCTTCATATGGAGCCATTTGAAGACTAGCTTGATAACTGTTGTTGTAGGAAAATTCTGCATAAGACAAGTTCTAATCCCAACTTCCACTGAAGTCTAGGGCACAAGCTCTCAACATGTCTTCTAATATCTAATTCACTCTTTTAGTCTGACCATCAGTTTGAGGGTGATCGGCAGTACTGAAGTTCAATCGAGTACCCATCTCTTCCTGAAGTTTCTGCTAGAACTTTGAAGTAAACTAGCTGTCGCTGTCTGATACTATCTTCTTCGAAACACCATGCAAACACACAATCCTTGCCATGTACAATTCCAAAAACTTAGTTCCTTAATACGTAGTCTTGACGGCGATGAACTGAGCAACTTTAGTAAGTCTGTCAACCACTACCCAAATAGAGTCATGGCCGAATGAAGTTTTGGGTAGACCAATGATGAAGTCCATCCCAATTTCTTCCCACTTCTAGTTAGGTATCTTCAATAGTTGTAGTAAACCTACGAGTCTTTGATGCTCTACCTTAACTCATTGACACACATCACATACCGCAACATACTCTGCTATCTCTCGTCTCATGCTAGCCCACCAAAATTTCTCCTTAAGGTTTTGATACATCTTGGTTCTGCCAGGGTGAATGGAGTATGGAGTATCATGAGCTTCCTTCATGATAGTATCTTTCAACTCCTTGTTGTCAGGCGCATATATTCTTTCACCTAACCATACAGTGCCATGTTCATCTTCCAGATAACCGATGACTTTTCCTCTTCTCATGTTCTTCTTAATTTTTTGAATATCTAGATCATTAACTTGAGCCTCTCTAACTTGGTCTATGAGGATAGGTTGTGCTTGCAAGGCTGCCACGAAACCTTTCCTCACAATTCCCAAATTCAACCTCTCAAACTCCCTGCATAGCTCCTGAGGAAACTATCGTCCTTTTGAAGCATTGCAATAGCTCTTCCTGCTGAGAGCATCTGATGAGGACATCAATGTGATCAATACATCCACGCCTACACAATGACAACAGATTTCCTGTCCGATTACTCGCGCTCGTGAACGCCAAATAAACTACTAGGTGAGTTCGTTCTTATCTTCTTGTCCATCTTATTTAGACCATGGAAACATTTGCACTCTTATTTTAGTTAGGAATGATGGACAGGACCCAAAAAGAAATGTATTCGCGCGGGCTGGATTCGGACTACAGAACAGCACCAACTTGTGACAACCACCACGACTTCATACGCACTCCGTTTTGGGCGTGCAAGTACTTCATGGAAAGCTTATTAAGTCTCTACTTTCAAATGGATCCAGCCTCATGTCCATATCTATTCTGGAGAGGCCGCAATCATCATTTTACTATAGAGACCTTTTTCTATCCAAGGTGTTGCGTCACCTTATTTGGGTCCAATGGGCTATGTATTAAGTTAAGTTCGTTAGGGACGTATTTTATGGTAAGAGGACGACCCCAAATCGTGCTCCCACCTATATATTTACCTTAGTCATCATAGATCAACTCGGGTTTTGTTTAGATTAAAGTTTAGCTTTGCTACTTTGCCGTGTAATCCCGTGATCGGTTAGATCACCGATTTGCTCGTTACGGAACCCTACCTGTGATACTTTTGCTGATTCAATCCTACATCTTTAATCTGCAAATTGAGTTGCTTGTTCATCTTGCTCTTGCTAGTTCTTGATTGCTTGTAGTAACAAATACCCTCGTGGTTGGACTGACCGTGCATTCATCGAGATTCATGACTCTCTTTGGAGTTGGTGTAATGATTGCTAAGGTGCAACATCCCTAGACAGTTGTAGTTGGATCGCCAACGTCGCTCCATCCAATCGACTTATCCTTTTATCGAAAGATCGGGACACCCTCATACACATCAGGTGGTATGAGAGCTTTTAGGTTGCTCGATGAGAGATTTATTGTTTTGTAATTTTCTTATACCTATAGTCTAGGAAAAGCCAAAAAAATTATATATATTAGTAGATTAGTTATTTGTAATCCTATAAACCCTTGAACTTTCTGCTAGTACTGCTTAGTTAGGACTTGTTGAGTTTTCTGTTATATTGTTTGTGTCGAGTTGCTAGTCTTAGCGTTACGTCGTTTAGAGTTTTGAGTTCTTGCCACGCACATCGCCATCACCATCTTTGCCGTCATCACCACTTTTGTCGTCATCTCCACCATTGCTGGCATCCACCAAATCACTTTTTGTTTGTGTTAGATCTATTCCTTTCCTTGAATCTGATTGCCTTTGAGTCTGCCACCACCAGAAAAGAAATAGAACCCTGATTCGAGTGACCTCCCTTAAAACAGTCATATCTTTTTCATACGGACTCGGAATCAGGCATATAATATATCCACGGACATCTACAAAAAGAAGTTACATCAGATTCTAACAATGTCGGTTTCAGCAAAATTAAAATCGCCAAATTCCACTTCGAAAATTCTGTTTTCGAGGCGACAAGCTTCGGGATTCCTTTGGATAGAACTTTGAAAAATTCTGTAGGCTTCATATTTTGTCCGTTCGACCTAAAATTTTTGTGGTTGGTTCCTGTGTGCTCCTCGGCGTGAAAAAATATAAAAAAATAAAGGAAAAATAAAAAAAGAAAGAAAAAAGAAAAGAAAAAAGAAAGAAAGAAAAGGAGCCGATTTGTTTGCTTTTGATATATCCTGTCTTCTTTGTTTGTCACCTCCTGTCATCGTTCTTAGTTTGCGTCTTGTGGCGTCCTTTGTGGTTAGGCTCACGTCTCTACAACATTTATCCTAGGACCAGCACAGTACCAACCTTGAATGATTATTCAATTTGCTTTTGACTAACGTGGTTTCTAGTTTTTCTTTGTCTCGTTACCAACCCATCCATAGCTCCACCGGTTCAACTAATAGTTGACAGGGATTAAGCTACCAAGGCATCGATACACCTTTCTGCAGAGGTTTGTCCAGTCCGACGGTTGCCGTCACCTCCTGTTTAGCGTGGTGAGAATTGGTAAGAGCTTGTTGAACAGGTTGAAAGTGAGTGACTAGAACCACATCCAAGTAGTTTTGTAGAATTTTTTCCCCTTCTTTCTTATCATATAGTATTTGTTTTTATCTGTTTCTTTTCTTTCTAACCATGTTAGGTGAAGAGCCTTCCAATCAAGGTGTTCCCTACTCACCTCGAACAAGAGGAATCATTCAACATTTTGACAGATTAGTGAGGGACCGCACCCAAGGGCTCGAGGAGGATGTTCACGTCACCAACGAATAGCTTGGTTATGTGGAGCGCACGCAAATTGATACCAACACCAAGCTTACAACCTTGGAAGCTTCCGTGGCTACCATGAACACCACTCTTGATGATATTGTGAGGCATTTTGATGAGATTATTCGAGCATCCCACCATAGCAATGAGATGGATGACCATGACTACATTGGTGATTCTGAGGATGATTCAGACCAGTGACGGCTTCGCTTAAACTGCGTGGCATGGCTCATTGTCGATCACGCCGTGAGGGACGTACTAATGATGATTCTTTTGGTAAGATTAAATTCACTTTGTCTGCTTTTGATTGTAAGTATGACCCTGATGCTTACCTTTCGTGGGAGTTAGCAGTAGATCACAAGTTTACTTGCCATGATGTTCCTGAGGATAAGAGGGTTAGGGCTGCCACTAGTGATTTTACTGATTTTGGTTCTATTTGGTGGAGTGAATACTGTCACGCCCGGAAAATACCTTTCCCGAACGCTAGTGTATTAATCCCCGTCCCAAGAAAAGCCGGGGTACACCACACAAACTTGATACAAAAGACACATCTTTATTAATTATCGCGATAATATTTACATTGTTACAAAGGCACATAAGGCCTGACAACAAAAGAAAAATAGCAGCGGACTAGCGGGCCTATGGCTCCATCTTCACAGGCGCTCAACTGGGGTATAAGCCAGGACTCCACCTAAGAATTCTTCTTCGAGAGATTCTCAGACTGGAGGGGGAAAAAGGAGCAAGGCTGAGTACAACCACCGTACTCAGCAAGCCATGCCAGGAAGAATGCAAATATAATGCTAGGGAGTACAAAGGATTCATATATAGGGATATTTTGCATAAAACCAGCATTTCGAAACATTTAAATATTTAAAGGTATTTTTAAACCAACACGAACCTATCTCTAGTCAAAATTATCATCAAGCCACCCACCGACGCGATCTTGCCTTATCCTAGGCCAACAGGTACTAACTCCAGTTATTTTAGTTTTAAACAGAATCAAATTCTAACTTGGGTACATTGCTCAGCTTGCCCATAACCGAGGGCGCGGCTATTCGAATAGATTAAACTCTGATCAGAGGTGTACATCTTTACCCACCAAACATGTCTTCCTCACGTGTTGCGATGTGCCACATGCCACCACGGCATACGGATGAAAGCCATGACATAACCTGCCGCCTAGTATTGCCCTAAGCGAAAAAGACCGATATAGACTTCCCCCGCCAGGAGCCCTGGGTCGAGCAAACAGTCTATGCCCCCAGGCGTACTGCCAGAGACGTCAACCCCACCAAGGGCTTCATTCATCCCTATCCGTGTCTTTTTGTTCATGGCCGTCGTAGACGACAAGTTAAGCCTTACCCATTAGACAAGTGGTAGTACGGAATATGCCTTGCAACAGAGGCCCGAAGACCGGTCCTTATGTCGGCCGAGGTGCGACTAGCAAAACCACACACCTCGAGCCCAGCCGAAAACAAGTTTGGGAATTTTGAAAGGGGAGTCCAACATGTCCAGGCTACCAAGCCTTTAATCCAATTAATCAAGAACATAGGTGTTATTCCCAAAGTCTAGAGTTTATAAAACAACTAAATGTTTCTATTGAAGTAGGGCTAAGCATAATCCTAAAATATCTAGTAAGCACCACATATAGAGTTCTTACTAGCTGGTTTTTGTTACCTAGGGTTGTCAAAGGTAAATACACAATAACCAATAATAAGGCTATAACAAGGATTGTAGGAAAGGCTAAATAAAACAGTTATAACGTGGTAAATTTAATAAAGCAAATGCAATAATTTAAATTAAAATACTTTTCACAAACTGGGATTCAATATACTCAAGGAGAGCATGACTTGCCTTGCTCAGAGAAAAAGGGGGGCTTCTGAAGCTTCCACGACGAACTCGAACTGCACCACGGGAACTCCGGAACGACAGCCACTACACGAACAAACAAAACAAAGCTACAACGCTAAGAAAGAAACGACAACAGTACATAAAAACAACAGACATGGGTTCTTTAAGTTAAAACAAAGACTAAACAGTTTGGAACGGGTCAATTTGGAGCTCGTATGGCCAAGAAATGACCATCCGAAATTTAGGTGTAATTAAAGTGGAGATTTCCAAGTTGTTTAGTTATTATTGTACCATTAAATTATGTTTAATGTAACATCGCTCACGGAAAGAAAGGATCGAGCGACCGGTAGCCAGGAACCACAGGTCAGACGGCTAGTTCACCGTGGATCGGGTTCACAGAGACGATCCACGGGAAGGACGGAATGAGACCATATGTGTCAAGCGAAACAAGTGGCCGACAAGCGGGCCTCACGGAAATGCCACGCGGGCTGCACACGTGGGCAAGCACGAGGTGGCCAAACGGGCACACGAACACGACCACCACACGTGCACGCGAAGACCGCACGAACAACCGTCGACACCGGTGAACGAGACCGGGGCTGACAACGGCACGACGGGCACGAGGGACACAACACGGGGCTTTGAGGAAGGGGCAGCGAGGGAGGGTTCTCAGCACGAGCACAACGCAACACGGGAACAGCGGCAGCGACCGAACGAGGGCAACGAAGACGAACGGGTAGACAACGAGGAGACGGCTTCGGCAGCAACCCTTGCGCGAAGGCGAGGATGAGCTTGACGAAGCGGTGCCGAGGATGAAGGTGATGACGAGGGCAGCAGTGACGACTCGGGGACGACGTAGACGAACGGGCAGCACTCGACGAACTTCGGGCTTGGCGAAGAGGCGGACGACGACGGCACGAACGACCTTGATGACGCGGACAGCTTCGGCTTGACGAAGGGAGGGCCGACGGCTAGCACGACGACCGGTAGCCGGTGGCAGCGATGGCGCAGCGGGACGACACTCTGGCAAGGAGGGAGGGGCTGCCGAAGGACAAGGACGACGACGACAATTGCAGACGACGCAGCGGCTGCGCTACCATGGGTTGCCGGCGTCCACGGTGCTCCGGCTGACCTCGGACAAGACGAAGGCGAGGCCGAGAGGGATGGGAGCAGCGGCAATGTCGAGGGAGGCGATGGCACGGTCGACGCTGCTCCGGCCAATGGGGAGGGCAGCCGAAGTTGGCCGGCGCGGTGGAGAGAGGAAGCCGCACGGGGAGACGAAGAGAGAGCAACAAGGGCTCAGGAAATGCAAAGGAGAGGGAGGGGAGGAGGTTGCCGCGCCATTTATAGGCCGGAGGAGAGGAGGGGATGGCCGGGAAGATGAGGGGATGGCCAAGGAGAGGAGGGGACAGCCAGGGAGGTCATTGGCCAGCCATCCATGGCAGCCATGCAAGGAGGATTAAATTTAGCGAATTAAGGATGAATTGGAAGGGGAAAAGATGGGGGAATTGATGAGGGAGAGGAGAGGAACCCATTTTTGCACTTTAATTGGGGAGGAATCAAGTTGAAAGGGAGATCAAGGGAGGCGGCGCTGCTTCTGTTCACGGGAGGGAGAGGAGAAGGCGGCAGCTCGGCTGGAGGAGGAAGACAACGATGTCTTCCCTCCCTGGGCCGGCTGGGCTGCAGCAAGGTGGGCAGGCCGGTGGGGGGGTGCGGCTGGGCCAAGGGGAGGGGAGGAGGACTTTGGGCCTAGGGGGAAAAAAATAGCCCAAGAGGGAGGGAGAGAGGGAGGAGGAAAAGGAAACTTTGGCGGCAGGCCGAGGGAGAGGAGGACTTTGGGCCGAAATTGGCCCAAAGAGAGGGAGAGAATTATTTTTAGGTTTTCCATTTAATTAAGTCTGAAATTAGTTATTGTTCCATTAAAATTATTTCTTGTGCTCTGAAAATTCACGTAAAAATTGAGGGCTCCTTTTAGACCAAGGAGAATTTAAGAAAAATTCTTCGGGCAACATTTGAATTTTTCTTGGACGTATTTTAGTGTTTTGCCATTTTCTTTTCAAATTTTAATTAATTCTATTATTCCTTTTAGAAAGTGATTTTTAACTCGGGATGAATTTATCAGGACATGACAAATACCGTCGTACTCATATGAATGCTTTGCCACCTAATTCAGATGATTTGAAATGAATTGTGCGTGCTAGATTTGTACCTCCATATTATGTATGTGACATATTAAATAAGCTAAACAATTGAAACAGGATGGTAAGAGTGTGAAAGAATATTATTAAGAGATGCAAATGGGTATGTTGCATTGTGGTTTAGTAGAGGACGAGGAGGCTGCCATGGCTCGATTTTTGGGGGGTTTAGACTGAGACATTTATGATATTTTTATTTACAAAGAGTATAATAATATGACTTGGTTATTTCACTATGCTTGCAAAACTGAAAGAGAAGTGCAGGGACGACGTGCGCGTACAAGGGCTAACTATTCTGCAGTAGAACTTTGTGGACGGCTCGGAGTGGCACCACTGCCCACGAAATCGATCATCGGCCTCGACACCGACATCCTCCAACAGCAACAAACAGCGGCCAACACCTTCTTCAGCTCCCTCTCGTGCTACAGAGGTTGCAGACAAGCCTACTAAGAGTGCTTCTTCTATTGCTTCCATAGGATGAACACGGGATGTTTAATGTCATCAATGCAAGGGCTTTGGGCATTTGTGAAAGGACTTCCCTAGTAAATGCATTCTAATCATCAGGGACGATGGTGAGTATTCTTCTACTAGTGAATTAGATGAGGATACACTCGCTTTGCTTGTACCTAACGACATAGGTTGCGAAGATGAGGAACACATTGGGCCTAACATTGCGGACCAATATGAGAGTCTTATTGTGCAGTGTGTTCTGAGTGCCCAAATGGGCAAAGCGGAGCAGAATCAGCAGCATACTCTTTTTCAGACGAAGTGTATCGTCAACAATCGTTCCTACCGCACCATCATCAATGGGGGAAGTTGTAGAAACTTGGTGAGTACCGAGATGATCACCAAGCTAGCTTTGCGCACGAAACCACATCCCCATCCATACTACATTCAGTGGTTCAATAATAGTGACCGAATTAAGGTAACACAATTGGTGAGATTAAATTTTGCAATTGGTTCTTACTGTGATTTTGTTGATTACGATGTCGTAGCTATGCATGCTTGCTCTTTGCTTTTAGTTTGACCTTGGCAATATGATAAAGACATGTTGCATCATGGTAGAACAAATCAATACTCTTTTATGCATAATGGGAAGAAAATTGTGTTGCATCCTATGACTATTGAAGCTGTTTTTGAGAATGATGTTGCTTGAGCTAAGAAAGAGAAAAATCATGAGCATGCTAAAAGTGAAAATCAGATTGTCACCAAAGAACTTATGCACCATAACAAGATAGAGTCTAAATCTGACCATGGCAAGAAAAATGTGATTCAATTGAAAGGTTCTTATTTACTTGCTGTTAAATCTGATATTGTCAGTTTGGATACAAGTGACACTTTTGTTATGCTTTTGTCTGCAAGGAGACTTTATTTTCTTTTGAGAATATACCTATCTCTTTTTCTGCTGTCGTCACTAACCTTTTACAGGAGTATGCGGATGCTTTTCCCAATGAAGTGCCACCGGTGCATGGAATTGAGCATCAAATCAATTTGATTCCAGGAGCTCCACTACCCAACCGTGCGCCATATAGAACCAACCCAGAGGAAACTAAGGAAGGAGATTCAGCGTCAAGTTCAGGACTTGCTTGATAAAGGGTATGTAAGAGAGTCTCTTAGTCCATGTGTTATTCCACTGATTTTGGTACCTAATAAAGATTGATCATGGTGTATGTGTGTTGATTATAGAGCTAGTAATAACATTACCATTAGATATCGTCATCCTATTCCTAGGTTAGATGATATGCTTGATGAATTGAGTAGTGCTACTGTTTTCTCTAAAGTTGATTTGCACAGTGATTACCATTAGATTCGTACGAAGTTGGGAGATGAATGGAAAATATCTTTCAAAACTAAGTTCGAGTTATATGAGTGGTTAGTGATGTCTTTTGGTTTAACTAATGCACCTAGCACTTTCATGAGGTTGATGAATGTGGGTTTGCGTGCTTTCATTGGAAAATTTGTGGTGGTATACTTTGATGATATTCTGATTTATAGCAAATCTTTAGAGGAACATCTTAACCATTTACATGTTGTTTTTAATGCTTTGCGTGATGCACATTTGTTTGGTAACCTTGAGAACTGCAGTTTCTGCACCGATCGAGTCTCGTTTCTTGGCTATGTTGTGACTCCTCAGGGAATTGAGGTTGATCAAGCCAAGATTGAGGCAATTCAGAGTTGGCCGAGTCCTAAAATGGTAACACAGGTGCGGAGCTTTCTCGGACTCGCGGGATTTTATCATCACTTTGTACGAGATTTCAGCACCATTGCAGCATCACTGAATGAGCTTACAAAGAAGGGATGCCTTTCACTTGGGGCACAACACAAGAGAACGCGCTCAACATGTTGAAAGATAAGTTGACACATGCAGCTCTCTTCTAACTTCTATATTTTAATAAGACTTTTGAACTTGAATGTGATGCTAGTGGGATTGGATTGGGTGGTGTTTTGCTACAAGAAGAAAAACCTATTGCATATTTTAATGAAAAATTGAGTGGGCCTGTTCTGAACTATTCTACTTATGATAAAGAATTGTGGCCAAAGATGAGAAGAGACATGGAGAGAATTGTTGCTCGCTGCACTACATGTCAAAAGGCTAAGTCATGCTTAAATCCACATGATTTGTATATGCCTCTACCTGTTCCTAGTGTTCCTTGGGAAGATATTTCAATGGATTTTGTGTTGGGATTGCCTAGGACTAAGAGGGGCGTGATAGCATTTTTGTGGTTGTGGATATATTTTTTAAAATGGCACATTTCATACCATGTCATAAAACTGATGATGTTACTCATATTGCTAATTTGTTCTTTCGAGAAATTGTTCGCTTGCATGGTGTGCCAGACACAATTGTTTCTGATCATGACACTAAATTTCTTAGCCATTTTTATAGAACTTTGTGGGCTAAGTTGGGGACTAAACTTTTGTTTTCTACTAGTCATCCCCAAACTAATGGTCAAACTGAAGTTGTGAATAGAACTTTGTTAACTATGTTAATGGCTGTTTTAAAGAAAAATCTAAAGATGTGGGAAGAATGTTTGCCTCATATTGAATTTGCTTATAATCGTTCGCTGCATTCTACTACAAAGATGTGTCCTTTTGAGATTATGACGTGAGGGTCAACACGGATTGGGACGTTGTCTTCCACCACATGGGTCTTGGATGCCAGCTGTAGACAGGGAGGAAGGTAGGTTCTCTTCCTAGCGATGAGGTGAATCCTAGGTCTCTGCGGCGATGCTTCTCCCTTCAGCTCAGCTAGCTCCTTCTCCAAACGATCAATCTTGTCCTTCAACTTGTAGATTTTGCCATAGTTTCGGTCTCCCCTTTCCGGAGCTGCTAACTCCACTTCCGAATGAACAACGTCCATGGCAAAGCATATACACCACATGTTGCAACGTCCAGCAGTTCTCCTCCGAAGGGTCCTGGTAATCACTATAGTCTTGGTCATGAGTTCTGCAAGGATGATAGCGGTGGGCTGTGAGTCTGAGTTTATCCTCAAAGCGGTGACGAAGTTCTCCAATAGCCACACAAGCGACTTCCTGACAAGCATGCTTATACCTTCTCCCTCCAGTTTCAAAGATCAAAGATGGGATATCTTCACGATCACTTGTCAACATCATGCGAACTTGGCACTTCTCTTCATTGCGGTCGTGGGGAATCTAGCTATACTCGAGGGCAGCGTCATAACCTAAGGTGAACATAATCATCCTCAGCTCTCTGATGAACCCTACAACTTCAAACAAGCATTCTGGCTAACGGATAAAGAATAAATGAAAGGAGGGTTAAGTCGTTTATTCAAATTAATTGCACAAGTTTTGAATTCATTTAAATAAAGAAGAAAGATTAAAGTGAAAAGAACAAAACCTTTAAAGTCAAACCGAAAAGATCCAAAATCAGATTTTCATTTTTTAAAAATATTAAACAGAAACATGAATAATGAACTTTAAGGTCAAATTTTAAAGTAGGGATAGTCTTTGAAAGTGAGATAAAATAAAAAGGAATTATTAAAATGGCTAAGTAAACAACATTGTATTACCATTAATCATATTACCATTAATCAAAATATACAGTAAAGTATTAACCAGGGTTTGGATCATCGGTATGGTAATAGATGTACAGTACTAATTATAACAGAAAGGTATTAAATAGATTTTTGGTGAGGAGAAAAAAAACTAAATAAATTGCTTGTGCTATTAGTTTCATTAAATTAAAAGAGAAAGAGAGAAGAACAGTTTTACTTTTCAATGATTTTTATAAGGCTTCTAAAGGTAACCATTTGGCTTATCCTAAGGTCAAGGAGGCTTTGATACCAACTTGTCATGCCCGGAATTTTCATCCAAAATTCCAAACGCTTACATGTGTATAAACCCTCGTCCAGGAATCAGCGGAGGCACACGATATCAAATTGATATAAGAGTACAAATCTTTATCTAAATGTTAAGCGAATATAAAATTATTACAGAGGTGGATAGTTCCTCTCAAACAATAAAAATTCTAAGCAACAGAAAATAAAGGTAAACAGCGTAGGCGATTCCATTCCACAAGCAACTTGACCAGAACTCAGCCTAATCCCCCAGATCATCACCTTCACTATAGAACTCCTCTACTGATGAATTATTGCAAGGTGAGTACATGGAATACTCAACAAGCTACAGAACAAATATGCAAGTGCACAAGATATACAAAGGATGGTATAATAGGCTCATTTGCATAAATAGCATTTAATAAACTTTATAGAGAAGTAAAAACAGTTGAATAATTAATCAATATTAAATCAACACTATACAACACACCAAGGTTGCATAGGCCCAAACCACTCTACAACAAAATTATCCAACTACCATCAATGTCACATTAGCATTAAATATAGTTGAGACTAATCATGAACAAAATTGTTAGGCTCGCCCATAATCGCGGACACGACTATTCGAATAGTTTTACTCTAGCCAGAGGTGCCACCACGCTACCTCGGAAAGGAGTTGTGACAAGACCCTTCGCATAATACACCCATAAGAGTGACACTCACTAAGCATCTATCTCTGGTAGGGACGGCCACTTAGTGCCCAAAAACTATGGACTTAATTGTCCGCCACCTGTGGACTTATTGTCTGCCATGATAAAACAACAACATACAGTGGTGCCTCCTGACAAACGTATTATAATCCAGATCCAGCCGTTCCCCATGCTGGCTTGTGGTTAGTATAGTAAATGCTTCACAACAGTAGCTCGCGAACCGGTCCTTAATTGTCATGAGCACGACCATAAAAACCATGTGCTCACAACCCTCCATTTGATGAAATTTTAGTTGTCAAGATTAATTAACCAAGCACGATTACTCATCGTGAGCTACCATCAAATAACCATCATTAAGTATAGGTGAAGCATTAGTTATCCCAATAGCGTGCGAATGTTTGTAAGCATGGCTAAGCATCCCAATAACTTTAGCTAAAATCATATAATGTTCTAGCTAATCAAATTAATAACCGGGTTACAAAGAATAAGTGATCAACATCAATGGGGCCACCCGGTGTCATTCAAAAACAATGCAATAGTTGAATAGAAACAATAGCATTAAACAGGTTCAACATGCTCAAAAGGTGTTTTAAGATCTGTGTGACTTGCCTTGCGAATCTTCAAAAACTTCAGAAAAACTTCTCCTGCAAAAATGGCCTCTCTCGGAACGTCAAAAACTAAAGCAAAAGAACGAATTCAATAAAATAGTACAAACACAAGCAAAAACAATACATGTAGATCTTTAGAGACTTGAACAACCTACATCTGAGTTACGATGAATTAGTTATGAATTTTTGAAGATTAAACATATTTAAATTATTTATAGGAATTCTAATAGAATTATGACGCAATAATGAATTAATTTTAAAGAAGAAATAAGGATTTATTGCGTCATCAAGGATCGGGTCACGGTAGAACGAAATAGTTCAAAAAGCACCAAAACATGAGTATTGGACATATTAGAGCGGATTGGGTACGTTCGTTTCGAAAAATCTCTACATGACACGAGCAACAAACTTTTTACATTTAATGCTGATATTGGCTCAAATGATTGCGATGTTTTTCACCAGAACGAAATAGTTCAAAAAGAGCCAAAAGATGAGTTTTATATTGGAGTGGATTAGGTATGTTTCTTTCAAAAAATATCTCCGTAACTCGCGTGGTGAACTTCTTACATTTAATGTCGATATTGCCTCATGTCGATGCGATGTTTTTCACCAAAACAAAATAGTTCAAAAAGCACCAAACCATGAGTTTTGGACATATTGGAGTGGATTGGGTGTGTTCCTTTCGAAAATCTCTCCACGACTCGCACGACAAACTTTTTATATTTAGTGCCAATATTTGCTCACATGGGTGCGATGTTTTTCACAGGAACAAAATAGTCTAAAAAGACCCAAAACATGCGTTTTGGACATATTAGAGTGGATTAGGTGCATTCCTTTCGAAAAATCACTACGTGATTCGCGCAACGAACTTTTGTGCGTTTAGTGCCAATATTGGCTCTAATGATTGCAATGTTTTTCACTAGAACGAAGTAGTAAAAAAACTATAAAACATGAGTTTTGGGCATATTGGGGTGGATTGGGTGCGTTCGTTTCTAAAAATCTGTGCATGTCTTGAGCGGAAATATTTTTACTCTTAATGCCGTTATTGGTTCATGTGGGTGTGACATTTTCACCAGGACGAAATAGTTCAAAAATTACTAAAACATGAGTTTTGGATGTATTGGACTGGATTGGGTGCGTTCATTTCGAAAAATCTCTACGTGATTCGAGCGATGAACTTTTTACATTTAATGCTGACATTGGCTCAAATGATTGCGATGTTTTTCACCAGAACAAAATAGTTCAAAAAGCACAAAAAAATGAGTTTTGGACATACTGGAGTGGATTGGATGCATTTGTTTCAATAAATCTCTATGTGACTCACGCGATGAACTTTTGAGAATTTAGTTTTGATATTTGCTGACGTGGGTGTGATGTTTTTTTACCAAAACTAAATAGTTCAAAAAGCACCAAAAAATAAATTTTGGACATACTAGAGTAGATTGGGTGCGTTCGCTTCGAAAAATCTCTTAGTGACTCACACAACATTACATTTAGTGTCGATATTTGCTAACGTCGGTGCGATGTTTTTCGCAGGAATGAAATAGTGTAAAAAGACCCAAAACATTCGTTTTGGACATATTGGAGTGGATTGGGTGCATCCTTTTGGAAAAATCACTACATGACTCGTGCAACGAACTTTTGTGCATTTAGTTTCCGATATTGGCTCAAATGATTTCGATGTTTTTCACCGGAACGAAGTAGTTAAAAAACATGCAAAACATGAGTTTTGGGCGTGCGTTCGTTTCGAAAAATCTATGCATGTCTCAAGTGACAATAATTTTACAATTAATGCCGATATTGGCACACATGGGTGCGAGAGTTTTCACCATGACGTAATAGTTCAAAAAACACCAAAACATGATTTTTGGACATAATGGAGCGGATTGGGTGCATTCATTTCAAAAAATCTCTCCGTGACTCGCACTGCGAACTTTTTACATTTAATGCTAATATTTGCTCATGTCGATGCGATGTTTTTCACCGGATTGAAATAGTTCAAAAAGCACCAGAACATAAGTTTTGGACATATTGGAGTGGATTGGATGCGTTTGTTTCGAAAAATCTCTACGTGACTCACGTGGCGAACATTTGAGCATTTAGTGCCGATATTTGCTGACGTGGGTGCAATGTTTTTCACCAAAACTAAATAGTTCAAAAAGCACCAAAAAATGAATTTTGGACATAGTGGAGTGGATTGGGTGCGTTCGTTTCGAAAAATCTCTCAGTGACCATAGCGCCGAACTTTTTACATTTAATGTCGATATTGGCTCACGTGAGTGTGATCTTTTTTCCTGAAACAAATTAGTTCAAAACGCACCAAAACATGAGTTTTGGAGATATTGGAATGGATTGGGTGCGTTCCTTTCGAAAAATCTCCCCGTGACTCGCGTGGCGAACTTCTTATGTTTAATGCCGATATTGCATCACGTGGGCGCAATATTTTTTACTAGAACGAAATAGTTCAAAAAGCAACAAAGCATGAGTTTTGGACATGATTGAGTGGGTTGGGTGCGTTTGTTTTGAAAAACCTCTACGTGACTCGAGTGGCAAACATTTTTCATTTAATGTCGACATTAGCTCAAATGATTGCGATGTTTTTCACCGGAACGAAATAGGTCAAAAATCACCAAAACATAAGTTTTGGACATATTTGAGTGGATTGGGTGGGTTCCTTTCAAAAAATCTCTCCGTGACTCTTGCGGCGAACATCTTACGTTTAATGCCAATATTGCCTCAAGTCGGTTCAATATTTTTCACGAGAACAAAATAGATTAAAATGCACCAAAACATGAGTTTTGGACATATTAGAGCGGGTTGGGTGTGTTCATTTTGAAAAATCTCTATGTCACTCGAGTGACGAACTTTTTACATTTAATGTTGATATTGGCTCAAATGATTGCGATGTTTTTCAGCGGAACAAAATAGTTCAAAAAGCACCAAACATGAGTTTCAGACATATTGGAGCGAATTGGGTGCGTTTGTTTCGAAAAATCTCTCCGTGGATCACACGATGAACTTTTTATATTTAATGCCGATGATGGCTCACGTTGGTATGATGTTTTTCACCGGAACGAAATAGTTCAAAAAACACCAAAACATGAGTTTTGGACGTATTGCAGTGGATTGGGTGCGTTCGTTTCGAAAAATCTCTACGTGACTTGAGTGACGAACTTTTTACATTTAATGCTGATATTGGCTCAAATGATTGCATTGTTTTTCATCGGAATGAAATAGTTCAAAAAGCACCAAAAGATGAGTTTTATATTGGAGTGGATTGAGTGCATTTCTTTTAAAAAAACTCCATGACTCGTGTGGCGACTTGTTACATTTAATGCCGATATTGCCTCACATCGATGCGAAGTTTTTCACTGGAACAAAATAGTTCAAAAAGCAATAAACTGTGAGTTTTGGACATATTGGAGTGGATTGGGTGTGTTCCTTTTGAAAGTCACTCCGTGACTCGCACGAAGAACTTTTTACATTTAGTGTCGATATTTGCTCACATGGGTGCGATGTTTTTCACAGAAATGAAATAGTCTAAAAAGAGCCAAAACATGCGTTTTGGACATAATGGAATGGATTGGGTGCATTACTTTTGAAAAATCACTACCTGACTCGCGCAACGAACTTTTGTGCGGTTAGTGTCGATATTGGCTCAAATGATTACGATGTTTTTCACCGGAACGAAGTAGTAAAAAAACTGCAAAACAAGAGTTTTGGGCATATTGGGTGGATTGGGTGTGTTTGTTTCGAAAAATCTATGCGTGTCTCGAGCGGCAATCTTTTTACACTTAATGCCGATATTGGCTCACATGGGTGCGATGTTTTTCACCAGGATGAAATAGTTCAAAAAGCAACAAAACATGAGTTTTGGACATAATTGAGCGGTTTGGGTACGCTCGTTTCGAAAAACCTCTACATGACTTGAGCGGCGAACATTTTACATTTAATGTCAACATTGGCTCAAATGATTGCGATGTTTTTCACCAGAACGAAATAGTTCAAAAATCAACAAAACATGAGTTTTGGACATATTTGAGTGGATTGGGTGGGTTCCTTTCAAAAATCTCTCCGTGACTCGTGCGGCGAAGTTCTTACGTTTAATGCCGATATTGCCTCATGTTGGTGCGATATTTTTCACAAGAACGAAATAGATCAAAATGCACCAAAACATGAGTTTTGGACATATTGGAATAGGTTGGGTACGTTCATTTCGAAAAATCTCTACGTGACTCTAGTGGCGACCTTTTTACACGTAATGTTGATATGGGCTCAAATGATTGCGATGTTTTTCAGCAGAACAAAATAGTTAGAAAAACAAAAACATGAGTTTTGGACATGTTGGAGTGGATTTGGTGCATTACTTTTTACATCTAGTGCCGATATTTGCTCATGTAGGTGCGATGTTTTTCATAGGACAAAATAGTCTAAAAAGAACCAAAACATGCGTTTAGGACATATTGGAGTGGATTGAGTGCGATTCTTTCGAAAAATCACTACTAGACTCGCGCAACGAACTTTTGTGCGTTTAGTGCCGATATTGGCTCAAATGATTGCAATGATTTTCACCGAAACGAAGTAGTAAAAAAACTGCAAAACATGAGTTTTGGGTATATTGGGATGGATTGGGTGCGTTCATTTCGAAAAATCTATGCGTGTCTCGAGCGGCAATCATTTTACACTTAATGCCGATATTGGCTCACATAGGTACGATGTTTCTCACCAAGACAAAATAGTTCAAAAAACACTAAAACATGAGTTTTGGACATATTGGAGCGGATTGGGTGCATTCATTTCGAAAAATCTCTCCGTGACTCGCACTACGAACTTTTTACATTTAATGCTGATATTTGCTCACGTCGGTGCGATGTTTTTCACTGGAATAAAATAGTTGAAAAAGTAGTTTTGGACATATTGGAATGGATTGGATGCGTTCGTTTCAAAAGAACTCTACGTGACTCATGCGGCGAACTTTTATGCATTTAGTGCCGATATTTGTTCACGTGGGTGCGATATTTTTCACTGAAACAAAATAGTTCAAAAAGCACCAAAAGAAACATTGGACATACTGGAGTGGACTGAGTGCGTTCGTTTTGAAAAATCTATGTGTGGCTGTATTGGTGAACTTTTTACATTTAATACCGATATTGGCTCACGTGGGTACGATATTTTTCACCGGAACGAAATAGTTCCAAAAGCACCAAAACATACGTTTTGGACATATTGGAGTGGATTGGGTGCGTTCCTTTCAAAAATTTTGTCCGTGACTCGTGCAGCGAACTTCTTACATTTAGTGCTGAATTTGTGTATTTCATACCATGGTGGCCGGGCACCTTGGTGCCCCATATGAATGTTACACAAACTCACTCAAATTTTTAAGTTTTATTCAAATTATGTGTATATACCTAGGTATAAGAATTTGATTCATACTTATACCTAGCAACAAAACAACTCAAATTCAATTTTATTTCACAATCCATTGTTACATACCTAACTAATTATATATGTTTAGATGCTTTATACCTAGAATAAAAATCTAACAAAAAATGTTCAAATTTAGTTCAAACTTGTTTGAACTAGTTAGTAAAGAATTTAACGTTTCTACCTAAACATTTAAAAAAATCATACTCATTTGAATTGGGTATATATATATATATATGTGTGTGTATGTATGTATATATTGGAATATATCCTATGCACATAGATCTTCTCGTGTACATACCGTGCACATCAACTAGCAAATTTCACCAAAAAATTTATAAAAAATTGTACAAGTACTTCCAATAGTATTACACTTATGGGTAAAGTGTTAACCACTACCGTGGGATCGGCTATCTCTAACGGGCATTAACCCTCATCACTATCGGGTAGGGTCCCTGTCACTAACCAAAGGTCAGTGATGTGAGAAACTATCTCAATCGGGCACAAGGCCATCACGGATGAACGTTATCTCAATCGGGCCTAACCATACAGCCCGTCACAGATAAGATTGACCAAGAAATACAAGTCAAACTAGGTTGGGTAGAGCCCGTCACGGATGACTAATCTCAATCGGGCAAAATACTCAGCCCGTCACCGATGACTAGAATCGTTAACGGGCTTTACCAAACAGGCCGTCACTGATAGGTTTGACCCCACCTATTGATTCAAAATATTCCTGGTTGGGATGACTTATCTCTATCGGGCTTATATTAGAAGCCCGTCAGGGATGACTATATCCCTATCGGGCTTTCTTAGGAGCCCGTCACGGATTATTATCTCTTTCGGGCGTTACTTAAATGCCCGTCAGGGATGACGATGTCAGCAAAAAAAATAAAATTCGTTTTTTTGGCTAGCCTCAGGCCTTTGCTAGCCATGCCCGCTGTAAAAAAATGACAATCCTAGCAACCCCATTCCCAGCATTCCTGATTCACAGCCAATTCACAAAATTCTTAGCCAATTCACAGAATTCTCAGCCAATTCACAGCCAATTCACAAAACCGCCAACATGCATCAAAACCTGTAAAACTGAGTTATAAATTGGAACAAGTATATATGTAATTAAGAAATGCAAATATATACAGAAGAACATGCATAATTGTATTACAAAGAATATTTACAAAAATCAAATGTTTGTCGCAAAATCATTTGTTTCCGCTAGGACTTGACTCTAAACATTCCTTTCGGCGACAAGAGGTCATCTAGTATGAATTGTGCTATCTCCTCTCTAATGATATTGAAGTTGTTTTCCGGAATTGCCGAAAGTTTTTCCTGCATGCGAGGCGTCAAGTTAGTCTACATAATTGGAAAGTTAGTATGAATCGTGCTATCTCCTCTCTAATGTATATAAACAACTGAAGCACACACCTCAAGGTCGAGCAATGTCACCTTGTCCGCGAGGCTCCGCATGTTATGGCAGACGTGGAACCCACACTGGTCGCCAACTTGTTGACGTACTGGAAAGTCCTTTTTGTGACCGAGTGTGGGATGCCCTTCCTTATGCCTCCCGCCTTTTGCCACGTATTGGTCCCAGGCATCGTTCAACGTAGCCTCGATCGCCGACCAATCGTATATTTCTTTTTTGATATTGGAGTTAAGGTAGTACACCAAACTCCACTTCGGCACTATGACCAGGAGAATCCAATGACGACTGCGACATTAATAAATTGCAAGTTAAATACTAAAGCTATACGTGTCGCAGGTTTGACTGTAAGTAGGGAACACGCTTACTGTTCAGAGTAGGCACACATAATGAAGTCCTTGTCTTGGCGGGACCATAAGCAGTCCTTGATATATTCTACCATGCTGGCTCGATCGTAATTCATAGTTGTCTTGTTGACGACACTTGGATCGAGCAAAGCAACATGGGGAGCATTACGATGGACATGCTTCCAAGTTAACCTAGAAGCAAGACAAGAATTAGGGTAAGCGTAATACAAGGATAGTTATTACCATATCTCGTATGCAAGAATACTCACAAGGAGTAGCACTTAAGGAGGTTGGTGTCGACCGCTCGCACCCTGTAGAGGTCCCATAGATCTTGAAAGTCTACGGCAATAAAGGCTTCAGGGCCGAGGAACGGCTGTCTATCGTGCTGGCCCGTCATGGAGGTCTCTCTATGCTTCCTCCTTGCGTTGGACCTCTCCATATAGTACCCATGCAACTCCTTGCATACAGGGCCCATCTTTGATAAGGCGTCGTCTCCGACCAATGGCATGCCTAATGTGAATTCTTTAGGAGCTGATGGCGCCTTGCCAAGATCTAGCTTCTTTGGAGCCAGAAGCGACCCTTCCACATTTCCTCTTCCTCTCCCCCTTCCAGCAGCTCTTTTGCGTGATCCAAGCTTGGGTGGAGAAGATGCCACCCTCTTTCTTTTTTTGGAGACTGGGGGGAGGAACGCTCTGCTGCAGACCTCTTGTCCGTCATCCCCAAAATCTGTATCATACTGCAATTGGAGATCTTGATCTCCTTTTTCAACGGCAGGAGGGGCAGACACAAGAGCTGGAGGGGGATGTGGTGGCGGCGGCGCCGGACGAGCACTTGGTGCTGGCCTAGGAGTTAAATTTATCTGAATGTTCTACTTGGGCCATTGGATAAAGATCCCGCGTGCAGCTCCAAGGGTCAGAACCTCGTCATTTGGTGGGAGCGGGAGAGTGAAGCCAACCCAATCGGGCTTCACCATGTCCACTTGAACTTTTGCATGGTCGGCTAGCAGCTGCCCCCCATGCACTCGGGTCTCTGGCGTGGGCTTGAACGCTAGACCCTCTGCGGCAAGAATTGCAAAGTCCTTTGTCACCCTAACGACTAGGGTGCACGATGTGGGTCCCTGCATTAGATTCAAACGTATCTTTATAATATGTTATAATGTACTGTGGTTAGAGGAGAACATTTACGTTTTGTGTTGGTTTTACCGTTATGTGGTCCACCGCATTGGGGGCTGGTGTTTCTTGTGCCGCCGCCCCAATAGATGCGCAGCTGCTACGCCTCTGCGTGGGGCTCGTTTCTACTATGGGAGCGGCAGCAGGCTCGCTTTCCCTGAGGCGTGCCTCCACCCGAGCCTCCACTTGTAACAACTTGTTATCGAACTCTTCTCGGAGCTCGTTTCTAATCTCATCCCGAAGTTGTGCCTTCAGGCGTGCATCTTTCTGCGCCTTTGAAAGCCTGTGCTTCCTGTACTGCCACACGTATTGGGGAAACCCAAGCTTCCATGGAACATTGGAGCCAATGCCCCTTGTCCGTCCACGGTGTTCTTCGCTTCCCAACGCTTTCGTGAGGACGTCATCCTCGCGTCTTTGTGAGCAGACCTCTTGGGAGGACTGTCTCTCAGCAGTCAGGTCGACCTGCGATGCAGTTAGGACGAATTTATTCAAGAGTACGATACAACCTACCGAAACATAATCTACGTGTGGTACTTACGATTTTCTGGTACACCGCTTGATCTTCGGGATTTGGGAACGTTAGTGTTCCATCACTATTCTTCTTCACCCTCGCCCTTGCCCAGTTCCTTGCTCGGGTGGTCGGGATATCACCAAGTATTGGCGGCATGTTAGATTCAGCAGCAGCTTTGTCCTCCTTGACCCATTCGTGCTGCTTTCCGGCGTAGCCTCCGGTGCCAAGCCAGTGCGGGTGAACGTTTTTTGCCTGCAACCTCCCATAGACCTCGCTTTTTTCCCGAGACTCAGGGGTTGACTTTGCGGCATGGAACTCTTCCCACACGACCCGTGAGATGAACGGGTACTTCCCGAATGGTTCTGGCTGGGCGGCGTTGAGGACGTACTCGGTGACCAACGTGGTCTTGAAATTTTTCCACAAGTTGCCCGTCTTGCGGATAGCCTGCCGCTTGAGTCTTGCCTCGGCCTCTGGGGGGTATTCGAAGCTTTCCTTGAACTGCTTCCAGGCCTCATCTTTTTCTTCTTGTGGGACCAGATCGATGTGGTCCTTCAATATGGTGAAGTTCCGCCTCCCAAGGATTCCACATATTGTGGCGAACTTTTTGACAGCTTTCGCAGGAGCCATCGGAAATCCCAGATCGTCCACCTCTGTTATGGTGTACACTTCCTTATGGATCTTACTCTGGGTCCTAGTAGCCCGGCTCGATGTTTTCCCACTAGCAGTCGCTGACATGGGTTCGCCTTGCTGCGACATTTTCTATACAACTTTTGTACGGCAAGAAAGTTAAAAAAATTTATAGAAAAACTTATTTTGGTTGTGTATATAACTTATGCTAAGTTTAAGATATGGCCTCAGTTTTGCTTAGAAATTGTGCATCAATTACAATCATTTGCAAGTGTAGTTCCCCAAAAAAAAGAACAAGTTTAGATGGTCTGTTCTTATGCAAAAAAGAGCAAGTATAGTACCCCCCAAAAAAAAACAAGTGTAGATGGTCTGTTCTTATGCAAAAGAAACAAGTGAAGTCCCCCCAAAAAAAGAACAAGTGTAGATGGTCTGTTCTTATGCAAAAAGAACAAGTGAAGTCCCCCCCCCAAAAAATAGAACAAGTGTAGATGGTCTGTTATTATGCAAAAAAGAACAAGTGTAGCTTCCTAAAAAAAAGAACAAGTGTAGCTTCCTAAAAAAAGAACAAGTGTCGATGGGCTGTTTGTATGAAAAAAGAACAAGTGTAGTTCCCAAAAAAAGAATAAGTGTAGATGGTCTGTTCTTATGGTCTGTTTTTGAGCATTCATCACTGGCCATTTATCAAGAAATCACAGGGTAATAGTGGCAGGAAATTTAGAACAAGGTAATAGTGGTAGGGTAATAGTACATTTTGAAATTTAGAACAAGTACTAAAGTTTTAAATTTTTGAACTACTAAAGTCTCAGATTTCATTGCAATTTAATACTTATTCAAACAAATTTGTATGTACACTAATAGATCAATATGTATGAAAATAGTTATATGTATGATGTCAGCACAACAAATTTCATCAATACAAGTTATAAGTCAGCATGATACATATAGATAAATAACAACAAATTTGTATGTACACTAATAGATCAATACGTATGAAAATAGTTATATCTATGTCAGTACAAGTTAAATGTCAGTACAACAAATTTCATTAATACAAGTTATATGTCAGCATGATACATATAGATAAATAACAACAAATTTGTATGTACACTAATAGATTAATATGTATGAAAATAAAACAACAAAATAGCAATATATGAAAATCAAAATGTAAAACTACAATCCTCCTAAACAGATCAATATGTATGTACACTAATTTGCACTTTGGGGGGCTAGGGATCAACAAGAAGTGGAGCCACGGGGTCTCACCAGATCTGGACGGCCGGCGGTGTGGCAGCGGTGGATGTTGCCGGAGATGCTGCGGGCGGGGTGGGCGAGGAGGCGGCGGCGTCCAGGAGGCGGCGACGGGGTCGGGAGGCGCTTGGAGGGAGGAGGCGGCGGCGGCGTCCAGGAGGCGGCGGCGGGGTCGGGAGGCACTTCGAGGGAGGAGGCAGTTGTTGGTGAGGAGTGAACTTAGTCGGTGAGGCGCTTAGGAAAAACTTAGTTTTTCTACCGATCCAGAGTCAGATCTGGATCGGTAGAAAACCTAGTCGTAGGTCATCGCCATCGGGCAAAAGCATTAAGCCCGATACGGATGACAATCATCCGTGACGGGCACAAGAATGAAGCCCGATACGGATGACAATCATCCATGACGGTCACAAGAAAGAAGCCCGATACGGATGACAATCATCCGTGACGGGCAGAGCTAATACGCCTGATAGAGATAAGATCATCTCTGACGGGCATTATTTATATGCCCGATAGAGATAAGCTCATCCCACTATAGAATTAAAATATTCCTAATCAGTTGTATTTAATAATGATATTTAAGTTATAAAATTATTATAATTAACTTGTACCCGATTTAAAATTGCTATTACATTTTTAGATTGTGTAAAATTTCTGTTAAATTAAAATATGCCTTATTAAATTAGTTTAAAATTGCCAGTAAATTTTAAAAAATTATTATAATTAACCTATGCCTTATTTAAACAGTGTAAATTTGCTATTAAATTTTAAAACACACATGAATTTAAAATATGCAGATCATTAGGCGCCGGTACAAAATACTTCATTACTTATATCTATTTGCAATTTACAGTACTACGAAGACTCTGTTTACAAGGATATGTCTTCCGAATGGTCAGAACGAGCGTATGCCACTTCGTCTTCGAGATCATCGTCAAGGTCGATCTAAGGTCTCACATGAAGATTCTGGTTATATTCTTCCTCATCGACGACGTTGTCAATCCCAACAATTCTTCGTTTGCCATCCCTAACGACGTGCAGCTTCTTGTTAGCGGGGTCTTGTATATAGAAAATCTGCTCGACCTGCTTCGCTAGGACGAACGGTTCGTCCGCGTATCCAACCTTGGCCAGGTCCACTAAAGTGAATCCTTCCCTGTCGACTTTTACTCCAGTGCGGATATTCACCTAGCTGCAACGAAACAAAGGGACTTTGAAGCTCATGTAGTTCATCTCCCATATCTGTTCTATGCGGCCATAGTATGTGTTCGATCCAGCTTGATCCTGATATGCATCTATACGGACTCCACTGTTCTGCACTGTACTTTTGTCATCTTGTTTGACGGTGTAGAATGTGTATCCATTGATATCGTACCCTTGCCATGTGTTGACATCCCAGCTTGGGCCCCTTGCCAACCTTCGTATTATCTCACTTGGGCCATCGGTACTCCGTGCGATATGATTCTTGAACCATTCGTTGAAGCGAGTACTATGTTTTCTGTTGATCCACGTATCTGATCGACCCATGTTCTCCTGTCGGACCTTCGCTAGATGCTCCTCAAAGTATGGAGTTACTTCGGCCATATGTTGTAGCACAGCGAAATGAGCCTGTGCATAGGATGCCTAATCGGGTACAATTCTTTTTCTGCCTGTTGTGCCAAGGCCTACCAACCTTCCTTTGTGGCGAGACGCAGGAACTCCGATAGGATCAGTCTCGGCCATGTAATCGATGCAGAACTCAATAACCTCCTCCGTCGTGTACCCTTCAATGATGCTTCCCTCCGGTTTTGCTTTATTTCGAACGTACGACTTAAGAACTCCCATATACCTCTCAAACGGGTATATCTCCCTTAGAAAAGCTGGACCACATGGTTTTGTTTGCTTCACTAGATGAACAGGGAGATGAACCATGATATCGAAGAAAGACAGTGGAAAATACATCTCCAAGTGACACAAGGTATTGACAATATCAGCCTGCATCTTATCTAGATCTTCGGGATCTATAATCTTCTGACCGATTGCATTGAAGAAAGCACAGAGCCGTTGGATCGTGTGACGGACTTTGGGGGGTAGAATGCCTCTGATAGCAACTGGCAAGATCTGTGTGATTAGCACGTCGCAATCGTGAGACTTCATTCCAACCAGTTTTAGATCCTCCAATTTAACGTACTTACTGATGCTTGCTGAATAGCCCGAAGGAACCTTAATATCAGCCAGACATGATAGCATTGCGATCTTCTCATCCTTCGACAATGTGTGGCAAGCTGGTGGGAGGTACACTCTGCCTGTCTCTTCGTCCGTAACAGGCTGAAGCTCACTGCGAATGTTCAATTCCTGCAGATCTAGGCGAGCATTCAACCCGTCCTTTGTCTTTCCAGGCATATTAAGTAGTAGCCCGAGCAAACTATCGCAGCAGTTCTTCTCTACATGCATTAGATCAATGCAATGCCGGACCTCAAGGTCTTTCCAGTATGGTAGCCGCCAAAATATGGATTTTTTTCTTCCACATACCCTTATCATTTCCCTTGCCACGTTTTCTTTTCTTCCCAAACTCGTTAGTTATGTCTTTAACCATGTCGTGGACTTCGTCTCCAGACAAATCCTTGGGAGCAGTTCCAAGTTCTCTCCGACTGTTGAAAATTTTCTTCTTTCTTCTAAAGGCGTGGCGTAGCGGGAGCCATCTCCTATGACCCATGTAAACCATCTTTCTTGATTTCTTCAGCCACCTACTGCGTGTATGTTTCATACAGTCAGATCAAGCCTTCTTTCCTTTCACGGTTTGTCCGGAAAGATTACCTAGTGCAGGATAGTCGTTAATGGTGCAGAACAATAGAACTCGTAGCTTGAAGTTATCCTGACCGTATGCATCCCAGGTTTCGACACCTTCTTTCCAAAGAATCTCAAGATCATCGATAACAGGCTCCAAGAACACATCGATATCATTGCCCGGTTGTTTTGGACCTTGGATTAACAAGCACAACATAATATATTTTCTTTTGAAGCACAACCATGGTGGGAGGTTATAGTTCGCAATAAGAACTGGCCAAGTGCTGTGAGAACTGCTCATATCTCCGAAAGGATTTATGCCATCCGTACACAGACATATCCTCATGTTTCTGGGATCAGCAGCAAAGTCTTTGTGCATTCAATCGATATTCCTCCATTGAATCGAATCCACAGGGTGCCTTAGCAAACCGTCGTTCCTTCTATCTTCGGCATGCCAACGCACTAACTTTGCTTCCTTGGGGTTGGCAAATATTCTCTTGAAGCGATCAATGATAGGTAGATACCACACAACCTTCGCCGGACCACCCCGCTTTGACTTCTTTCTCTCCCCCGCACTTTTCTTTCGCTTGTATCGAAAAGCCTTGTACACAGGACAAGCATCTAGATCCGCATATTGCTTGTGGTACAATATGCAGTCGTTTGGACAAGCGTGAATTCTACGGACCTCTAACCCCAGCGGACACAGAACCTGCTTTGCTTCATATGTCGTCTCGAGCAATGTGTTCTCTTCAGGAAGCATGACCTTCAATATTCCCAAAAGTTCCGTAAAACTCTTCCACTACTTGCCTTTAGCTTCATTAGGTCCAAGGTAACTGACAATTTGGTATGCTTTGCCTTGCATCCGGCGTATAGAGGTGTCTCGGAGTCACTGACCAATCTGTTGAACTTCATGGAATCTCTCTCGTTGTGAGCTTGCTCCTTAACATCACGTAACATCTCTTGCAGCATATCAGGATCCACATCAACCATTTCACCGCCCAATGGAGATGGTATAAACATGTCATGTTCATCTTCATTTTCATGATTGTCTGCACGACTTCTGTCTGCAGCTGCACCACTACCGGATTCTTGCTCTCCATGCTTCACCCAACATGTGTAGCCCTTCATGAATCCCCGTTGTATCAAGTGAGAGTGTACCTCCTCTCCGCTAAACATAATATCATTCTTGCAATCTCTACATGGACAACACATGTATTTGCTATTTCTTCTTCTCCTATCCTCCTCCGCAACGTTCATAAAACTTAAACGCCATCTCTATACTCCTTGCAATGACGTTTTAGAGTTGTCGCATTCATCCAACTTCGATCCATCGCTGCAAAATTTAATAAAATATTAGTTAACATACTACTAAATTGAAAAAAATTATTACTACCTTTTTACTTACTTCTAAGATTTTTCTGTTTTTCTTTGAAAAAAAATGACAAAAATTCGCCCCCTTCAACCTCCCACCAAAATAGTGAATAGTGGGATAACTTCAGACAACAGTCGGGTGGTCTATTTATAGTGGGCGAAATATATCTTAATCGGGCCAATGAACCGACATCTCTAACGGGCGCACAGTTATCTCTAATGGGCATCAACAAAAAGCCCGACACATATATGAGTCATCGGTGACGGGCTTTAAATCACATCTCAATCGGGTCATAATTGTAGCCCGTCACCGATGACTCATATCTCTGACGGGCTCTCTAGAAGGGCCCGATTGAGATACGAGTCATCGGTGACGGGCTTTAAATCCATCTCAATCGGGCCATATTTGGAGCCCGTCACCGATGATCCTCATCTCTGACGGGCTCTGTAGACGAGCCCGATTGAGATATGCTGGGTCATCTCAATCGGGCTTAAAGCTGAGCCCGTCACAGATGAGTGTCATCGGTGACGGGCTATGTGTACTTGGGCCTGAAGTATGACTGCACGAGTACATCTACAACGGCGCAAATTTAAGCCCGATTGAGATGACTTGGTTCTGATGGCCCAATAGTCCAGGCATGTGAGGGCCCGTCAGAGATAAGAGGATCTGTACTAATGAACCTCAAATTATATATATATATATATATATATATTCTACTGTTTCTTGATTTATCACCTGAGTCCTTATTTACCTATAGTAAAATTTTAGTTACACATGTATATCTATACTGTCCAAATTATTTTGATCAAAGCTATGTTTTTGCATAGATAATCCCATGCTTGTATTGAACCCTGATTTCTTCTATCAGCTACATGATCACATAATTAATCTCAACCAGAATTAATCTTCTACTTCTCATTTAGGTCCAACTATATTTTATTGGTTACAGAGGTTGTTCTGCAATATGAATTATTATATGGTTCTTTTTCTGAATCAGAGATACTCTTGTTCATCTTCTATGGATGCAAATACATATACAGAATTTCTACCTGTACCAATATATGCAACACACAACAATCATACCACGATATTATTTCTGTTCCATTTCAATCTCCTGATTACTAGTGTAGCTGTGAAGGTTGGGTGATTCTCCTGCTGGGAGCCTGAGACTGTAGCTTCGTTCCTTTACTGGAACTGGAGCACTTTAATATTTCTCCTTGAACTACAGCACCAGTTGCTCTTCCTGAAATAAAATATTTGGGCACTCACTTCTTCTTCTTGAGCTGGACTGCTGGACCATATATTGCTTCTTCTTTGCTCCCCCACTTCAGCTTCTTCTGGCTGCTCTGATTTATATGGTAAGATATGTGATAAATTTGATTGGCATCTGGATCTGCTACTTGTTTCTTCTCCTTAATTCAAATCTCCTCTCTCTTCTTGAGACTCATGCACTCCTTCCTTTTCCTTCTACTCTGTCACTTGTTGTTTCTCTATGGTTGCTACTATTGAGATATGGTGTGATTGTGGTGCTGGACTATTGGCTACTGTTGCTGTCAGGCTGAGATGATGTGTGGTTTGAGTTGGACTACTACTTGGCTAGCTCTAGCTTGAATTACTAGCTGCTGAGATGGTGGGATAATCTAAAGCTATTTATTAATTTCCCAATCAATGGAAATTTTGTAGAGTCTGATACGTTTGGTACTTTTGCACTTGAGTCCCTCAAGTCTGGTAAAATTGAAGGTTATCCTGAGTTTAGGGACTGAAATGTAATTGCCTTATACTCAGGTGTTTTCTGTAAAAATGGATAATTTTGGAATTTGGTTTGATATGGCTCAGTTTACAAATTTTGTGCTCTGTTATAGTTGGATGCAAAATTTGTAAATTGCAATAACTCAAAAATATTCTTCCATAGCCACTATCCCTAAATTTTAAAATATAAACCTCCAAAAGTAAAATTGTGTGATCTAAAATCACACAGACATTTCCTAACAATTTAATTTCTTCTTTTAGTTTGTATGCAGGGTGTATGGGTTTAATTAATGATGTATATACCCATCATGTATATGCACAATATATGAGATGCATATACTACGAGATTTAGCAGACATGTATGTACCTATGTATGCATGTATGTATGCAACCTATAATCAGATAATTTGTGAATAAAGTGCTATAGTTTCTATTGTGCATTTGTGAATCTCTCTCACTAACGTGTGTCCCCGCTATAGATCATGACCAACTACGTGGCATGAACCATATAATTGATATTTTTGGATTAACGTCGCGATTTTCGTTTGGGATTAAAAATTGTTTAATAATGCTTTTTAGAAATTATATTAAAAGTTAAAGAAATTTAACAAGTGAAATTAAATGTGAAAAATAAAACTTCCTTTAAAAATTATGGCTAAAAATATTTTTGTAATATTCTCCATGCCCAAAAATACTCTTTGGAATTTTTCATGATTTTTTTGAGTTCAAGAAGTAACTTAAATAAGACAAAGTTCATTTAATCAATTATATAAAATAAAAAACAAATTAAAATCCCTTTCTTGCTCTGGACCGTTTTTGGCCCATCCTCCTCCGCAAGCCTGCCTTTCCTCCATCGTGGCCCGCTTGCCCCTCCTTTCTTTTCCCTCCCCCTCCTTCGGGCCTACCCTTATTTCTCTTTCTCTGGGCCCAGCATCGCAAAGTCTACTTCGCAACCCTTCCCCTCTCCCCTCGCCGACAGGTGGGACCGATAGGCCCACCTGTCCGCCTCGTCTCCTACCTCTAGTCGGCTCCATCCGGCCACGTCTCCCTCGTCGCCGCCATTCCTGCGACTCCCCGCTCCCGTTCCTGCGTTCAAACGGCGTGAACCCGAGTCGCCATCCACTCCACCTCTTCCACCACTTTCCCCAAATTTTGGCGTTGGGTTGAGCCCCATTTTCACTCATGTCGCCGCCCCACTCCGTCGGCACCTTTCACCTCTCCCGGCCTCGTGCCGCGCCTCCCAAGGTTATAAAAACACTTCCCGCACCTCCCTCTCCCTTTTTCCCACCATCCTCGAGCTCACTGTGCTCACTCTCGTGCTCCCCGCGTCGCTCGCTTGTGCCGCCGATCGCCAGAGTCCTTCGGGAGCCGCCCTAGCCGCCGCCGCACCGCCGGCATCACTGCTCCGCGCCGCACCCCGGCCACCACTCCATTTCCCCTATCACCATTGGGTCTCCCTTTTCCCCGGCAACCTGAGCCACCGCCGCCGCTCGTCGCCTTCGGCAGACCGCCGTCGTCGTTCGGGGCCGCCTCTCACTGCACCGCCACCTCCACCGCCTTCCCCGCGCCAAGGAGAATCCCGGCAACCAATCCATTTTCCCCAAGCACCGCCGAAGCCCTCTTCTCCCCACGCAAGGTGAGCTCCACCTCAAGCCGCAATCGTCGGCCACTTCTTCCCGCCGCTTCGCGCCTCCTCTTCCTCGCTAATCCCGCCTCCTTCTTCCTTAGGTCGAGGGGAGGCTCGCCCGCCCTTTCGCGAGCATCGCCCATGGCTGGAGCGCCGTTCCCACCGCCGCCCGGAAGCTCTATCTCCATGCTGCATGTCGCTCCTTTCACCGCCAGCCACTTGGTGAGCTCCCCTTTCCCTTCCCGCCTCCTCCACTGCTCTCCTGTGCCGCAGCCACGCCGGGGGTCACCGCTAGTGGCCGTCGGGCCCGAGCGCCACCGCTGCCTGCTCGACTTGGTCGGCAGTGCCGACTCCCCTTTGCCCTGGCCGTTCGATTTGGCTTGGAGCGAATTCGGGCCGTCTGTGTGGTCACCCACGTGGCCGCCACGTTGATACCTCGTCGATGCCATGTGTGTGCCACGTGGTGCACCCACCTGCGCCTCCGTGGACTCGGTCAACGGTAGACCGAAACCTCTTTTAGTCACCGATAGGTGAGGCCTGTTTGGCGGTGCCACCTCTTCCTTCGGTTGACGTCATAAACCATATTGAATTTCAGAAATCCATTTAAATGGCTCAGAACTTCTAAAATTCATAACTAATTCATACGAACTCCAAATTGTGTCATTCAACTTGTAAAATTCATCTAAAATCAAGCTCTACATGTTTGTTTACTTTCCATGTATTGTTTATTTGGTTTTTTTAGGTTTTGTCCTCGTTTTGTGTGCCAACGTGTAGATTCCATCGTTTCGAAAGATTGTGTTTGGGAGGAAAAGCGTTCGGAAGATTAATCGAAGAAGCAAGGCAAGTTATACATTCCCCCTTGAGCATGTTGAGCCTATTTTATAAAATTTTTTACCATTTGTAAATAAATTACATGTTTTGCTAATCACATGGGATTATAGAACTACATATCTGCTTGCTTGTGTCATGTTTACTTGATATCCATCCTTTGTCATACTTGGGTGATAATTTGACTAGCTTGTGTCGCTTATGTTGACCTTGCTAGAATTATGATATGCTTAGCCATGCTTAATTACCACTTGCTCACTGAATGGGATAATCAAACTATTTACATTTAGTGTATTGATAAGTTGCGAGCTCGAGACATCTAGCCATGTTCTATTGGTCATAATTGCTCAACTAAAATAAGGCTTAATGGTGAGCTATGGGTGCATGGTTTTGCTCGTCGCACCCATGACAATTATGGACCAGTTTGCAGGTAATCCCTGAAAAACTTACCGTGCTTACCACAAATAAGCGTGGGCAACTACTAAACTTGTAGTATAGCTTTTTCCTTTCTAACGTACCCAAGCAAGGGTGGGTGTGATGAAGTTTGGATGGACCCTACAACAGTCTATGTGGCTTCCGGATTCACCATGGAAAAGAGGGGACTGCCCACCCCGGCTTAGGGGTGGGGGTGAAACCTGCAGTGTAGTATGTTTGATTAGGGGGAGTTATGCAAAGGGTCTTGTCACAATCACTCGCATGATGACGTGTCTGCGCGGGCACGGTGACATACGGTGGATTGTGTCCTCTGGGTACAGTTGTGCACCTTTGGCCAGAGTAAAACTATTCGAATAGCCATGCCCACGATTATAAGCGATCGACCAGCTTCATCGTGATTAGTCCCACGCTATTAATTAATTTGATTTAATGAACTGATGTAGTTTAGGTGGTTTGGTTGGACCTATTCAACGCGGTTTAGTGTTGTTCAGTGTAGATTTAGTCTTGCCTTAATTAATCAACCGTTTTACTATTTTTAACTGTAAATGTTTACAATTGCCTTTATACAAATAGCTACAAACCTTTTCTTTGTCTCCCCTTGCACGTCTGCGTCATTGGTGTGGCTTGCTGAGTACAATGATTGTACTCAGTCTTGCTATTATTTCTCCTTTTCAAAAGTGTATTGCTTCTAACTTGAAGACAGAGTTAGAGAACCAAGGCTTATACCCTAGTTGAGTTTTTGCATGTGGAGTGGAGCTGAAGCCCCGCTAGGATCGTCACCTTTTCCGCCGCCGCTGCTTTCTTTTCGGTGTGAGGACTAAGTGTCTCTTCTATAAGTATTTATGCTTTATTTACGTTTGGATCTGTCTATTAATTTGTAGTTTTGTGTACCCTGGCTTGATTCCTGGACAAGGCTTTATACACAAAATAGTCTGGAAATTTGGCTAATTTCTGGGCATGACATTAACCTACTCACAAGGTTTAGTCTAACCTACAATATATCAATAATACATATGCATATGCATATGACTTAGAAATTGAATGACAAAGAAGCGATATGAGAAATCATGTAAAATTAAAGATAGAACAACAATCAATATATTTATAGGTCTTAGCCAGCATCGTGGCTCAATCAATACCGCTCTTAGCCAATGTGACCAAGTCATTAGCATGACTAAGACTATAGCTAAAAACCCGGCTATTACACCTACAAAGGGAAAATCACATTGTCATGGCGAGGACGAACGATTTATGGTGCAAACCGACAAACATGAACAAAACTAGGCTAGAACTTGTCAAAAAAGTATATGCATATTGAAAAAGCGATACAATTGGCTAATTGTGTTGAAAGTAGATTGTGTATCCAATTGAACTGGCCCTATCCCTTATAAAGGGGTTTGGTCTTGCCTCCTATAGGACCTCCTCCACGTCAAACTCGGGATAGAGACCAATTAGAACTCAAAAAATACATCCCTATTCAAGGGAACCCGAGACCCAGCGAAATTCGCTTCGGACTCAGACTTATCTGGTCTGACCGGCCACATGCCACCGGTTAGACCGGCCTTGTGAAGGAAACTCGGTCCTTTCCAAATTATGGCAATGTTTTCTTATTACAAATCTAGGTCCCAAATTTGGGTGTTAACAATAATATTCCTCACATGATGCTCCATATTCTTAGGCCTTTGTTGTGGATTTTGGGGCCTAAGAGGTTATGGCAGCAACGCAATATGATTATGCTAACCATAATGTGCATCTTGCGGATATCTACCATAAACAGGATTAGGATCATTATAAGCATTGTAAACAGGTGAAGGAATAGGTGCTAGGATCATTATAAGCATTGTAAACAGGTGGAGGGATAGGTGTAATAGCAGTAGCAACGGGGACAACATCTGGATTAGGAGCTTGATAATGGTGCAAAATAGAATTATTAGTGATAGGGTTGATTTCCTAGACAAGCACCAAAGTGCTAGTCAGACTGGCCCAAGGCTGGTCTAACCAGCCGTCAGAGACACGGCCGGACCGACTTGGTGGCCTGTCAAACCGGTGGGAAGTGCGGTCGGACTGGCCTGGTGGCTAGTCGGTTTGGCCCTAGGGTTAGGGTTTAGTTCCCCCCTCCCTCTGAATGACATAATGTGTTGTATGTTTCCCCGTTCCATCAGTTCTGCTATAGATTTGCTGTATAGGGGGTCCACTAGTACTAGGCATGGCACTATGTGTGGGCAAATCAGCTATGAGAGAGCCAAATTTAGAATCCATAGTAGTTTCTACCCTTCTATAAAAAAAGAACTCATAGCGGCTTCTAATTTGTTATGGAAAGCAACAGTTATAGATTCATCTGGAACTAGCTACAAGTTATTGAATAGGAAGGAATATGCTATTGGGACTTACCCCTCTAGGGATGACAAGTCAAGGTAGAGGACCGGTCTTTCTAGAAACACCTTGATGGGTCTTCATGTAGCTCCCAAGGACCGCCTCCTCCAATTCCCTCTTTTACCACTCGAGGTCTTGTCGCTGCTCCTCGCTCAAGTCCTCCACGATGACGGGCATGATGTTACTTGTATCTACCTCGTCATACTTTCTCATGATGTTGATGTAGTCGTTCCCCTGTGGAGTCACTAAAAATCATGTTGGCAAATTTTTTTAGTCACACTACCAAACATGATCCAGCAACTAACGCTTTGCGGTGATATGGAGTCGCCAAACACCTAAACCTTGAGGAAACCCCTGGTCAAGATGGGTTTAGAAGATTAAAACCAGCTAGTGAAGCCAATTAAGACAAATAGGGATAAATACCCGTCTTATGAGCGAAACGGAAGATTTGTGGGACAAACCTACAAAGAAGATTCACACTCTCGTGACAAGGACAGACGGCTTACAGCAAACTGACGAAGATGGACGAACTAGGGTAAAAACTAGGCAAAAGTTGGATGCAAAATATAAAGAATGATTTAATTGGCTAATTGCGTTGAAGTAGATTATCTCTCCCAATTGAACCAGTCGTGGCCCTTATAAAGGAATTGATCTTCCATCCTACAGGACCCTCTCCACGTCTTACTCGGGGTAGAAACCAATTAGAACTCAAAAAATACCAAACGAAGCAAAGAATCCTGATAACCAACAAAATTGGACTTGGAGTTGGACTCAGCCGGTCTGACCGGCCATATGCCACCGGTCATACCGTCCTCACACCACCAGTCTAACCGGCCCTATGACGACAGTCAGACCGGCCCCGTGAAGTAAACCAAGTCCTTTCTAAATTTGGCTATATTTTCCTATTTCTCGTTTAGGTGTTAAATTTGGGTGTTAACAGGATGCGAGAGATAAATAGATAATTCCTCTGTCTTTGACAGTCAGCATATCTTGCATTTAGTTTATCCTTCCAATTTTTGTCATGCAAATGCTTTAAAAATCAATTTCAGTGCAATAAATTGCACCTGAAACCATGTACTGCTTCTAATGTGAAATGAAGTTCATGAGTATTAAAAAAAACTTGATAATGATAAAGTTCTCTTCTGCTCCTACCAAAAGAAATGAGTAACCTCATCCGCACCACAGGTATCATTATGTCAGCACGATCCATCGGCTTAAATATAGGTCAAATCATATACATGGTTACTCAAAAGAAATGAGTAACCATGTATATTTTGTTGGAAAAAGTCCATTCTGAATGCCTTAAATACTGGTTAAATCTGATTTGTATCCCTGAACCGTAAAACCGGGTATATCGATCTCTCTAATGATTAAAACCATGCAAAACAGCTCCCTCGACAGTTTTGAGGGCGCCTTCTGCTGATGCCATCCACGTGGCAGCCTAGTCATCAAAAAATTAAAAGATAAGCATGTGTCCCACGTGTAAGTGATTGCCTATCTTTTTCTTCCACCACTCCCCTCTCTTCTCTCTCTCCACAGAATGGACAGGAGTTCAGAGATGTTCCGCTTCGGCCTAGAGGCCGGCTCCAAGATGAAGCTGCTACTCGCCATGAGCTGTCTCGCCACGTGCGGCAACAAGAGGACAGCGAGTATGTCTCGCTCCATGTCGGGGGGAAGAAGGCAACAACCACAGGCCACCCTCCTCGTCCGGCGATCGCCGAGGCTTCCTCTTCGCCTCTGCACCCGCCGTGCTACGTCGCAAGCCCATCACCACCCATGCGACAAACGTTGCTTCCGGCGAGATGCTCGTGCGGCAGGTTGGTGCCTTCGAGCCCATGCTCCTTGGGATCGGTAGGTCCATTGGCGCCAGATATTGGTCGTCACCGGAACCGTCGCCCGTGACGCCAGCCAAAGTCAGGCCTGCATGCTTCTCTTTTTCCTCATTCGGTTTGGTTTAGACCACGTAATAGTACTTGGTTCGCTGTTGCAGTACTTTAATTAGAGCAATTATGGCCAACTTGTTGGCGCCACAAGGCTGTGGTCAAACCAGTAACCTGCATGGCATATCTATTGCAAGAATTCAGCAGTGTTTCCAGCCAGAGCCAGACATTAGGGAATTGCTAGGAAGTTTGAAAGCATGCTGTTCGTAGTCAATAATTAATCGCTGCCTATTTTTTGTTGATCAGGGTGCAAATGGTTGGCAGTTGATGGCGACATCAAATCAATTGCCTCTTTGCAGTTTGTGCATCTCATCATTTCTGCTAAAACTAACAATTAGTTCTGTTCTTCCTGGAGCTGCATGTGTGATCAATGCCTTGTGATATGAGCACCAAGCACGGCGGACACTTCTTGGCTCCACGTCTGGGGAGAAAAGGGCAAGTCCGGCATGAACATGGCGCAGATTTTCTCTGTCGTGTCGAACCTCAAGACCCTTCGTATGCTCCACTGCCTCCACCCTCCTGGATTTCCACATCGGCTACCAAATCCCGTACACTGCTATGCTGGCCGATGACGTCGGCGAGGCCACGCAGTGCGAGCTTACCCTCCTAGACGTGGCCAAGCGTGTCATTGACATTGGTGGCGGCCTCAGCATTGACTACCATGGTCCATGGGACTCACTCGGCGCAGACCGACATGTCTGTGGCATACATCTTGGAGGAGCATGCGGCGGCCATGGTGGTTTTCGTCGGGTGTTGGCCACGTGTGTGACCGCAAGAGGGTCGCGCCCCATCATCTCCAGCTAAGCAGGTGTTAACATATAAATTTGACACCTCATATGAAAAATAGGAAAATATGGTCAAATTTGGGAGGGACTCAAACTTGCGGCATGAGACCGGTTTTGACTGATGCCATAAGGCGGTTAGACCGACGACAAGGGGCCGCGGCTGGTCAGACCAGCAGAGTCTGATTTCGAGTCTAATTTATCGGTTCTCAAGCTTCCTTGCTTGGCTTTAAGATTTTTTTCGAGTCCTAATTAGTTTCTACACTAGTGGGACGTGGAGAGCGTCTTGTATAAAGTAAGACTAACCCCTTTATAAATGCCATTGTTGGTTCAATTAAGGGACACCATCTACAACCAACACAATAGCTAATTGAATAGTTAGTTCAATATCGCATCTACTTTATGCTTAGTTTCTAGCCTAGTTCGTTCATCTTCATCGGTTTGCATTGAAAGTCTTCATCTTAGCCGTGAGAGCGTGAGTTCTCTTTGTAGGTTTGTCATGAAAACTTTTCGTTCCACCCACAAGACGGGTGTTTATCCCAATTTGTCTAAATCAGCTTCACTAGCTAGTTTTGATTTTCTAAACCCATCTTGACCAAGGGGTTTCTTTAAGGTTAAGGTCGTTGGTGACTGCATATCACAACTGATAAACCCTGAGCTCCACTCAATACGCTCAAGGATCTGGTTGTCCTGATCTTTTGGTGAGTTGATGATAACTACGATTTGGGAGAAACTTTGACGACCCGACTATAACCGTACAAGACATTGCTGTGTTACGCCTTAGCAATCGATACACCTCTCCGTGGGTTACTGATCTTGTCGGTGCAGATCAACCTTATTCCTGCAAGAAAATAGAAGAAACAAGCAAGAATAATATAAAAACAATCTGATATTGTAAATAGAAATTGAATACACACGATAAGTTGGGTTCAAAGACGAGTAATTAGGTGGTCTAGCCGACATAGGTAACTATAAGTTAAAGTAGCAATGGCTAAAACTTTAATCTAACAAAACACAAGAAACTCTAAAGGGGTACCTAGCTATTTAAGGAAATGTGAAGATGAACAAGGGGTCCCAGGATCGTGCTCCACCAGGTTGGGGTGCACCCACATGGGCCTCACTTATGTCGGGGCCCAGATGAAATTACAAGCCCATATGCCCATTATAGGTGCTGTAACACCTTGTTTCTGTGATTGCGGACGAATGAGAAGGAAGTTGGAGATAAGGTTGGACCGTTGAAAAGAGGACTCTGAGAGCTTTTCATCAAGTACTCATGGGTCCAAAACGGAGCTCGTATGCATATTTGGTGGCCATTTGAAATCAGTAGTGTAACAGGTGGCCGAATTGGATTTTAGAACTTGGACAGCTTGATCTTGACATCTTCCGGTTGACCTATGATGTGAGCAATACTTGTATCAATAGTAGTCATGGTCACATCATCCTCCTCTTTTTCATGGAAAACCGTCCTCGGTTTTTTCATATGGTGCTCTTTGCGTAGTATATTTAAAACAATCTATTTCTTTCAATCAAAACTAAATAAACTCGAAGTAGCATGATTAGTAATAATATAACTCTCTAGCTTGTAATATGGATCTTTGGCTACAGGAGGTTCGAAAACTGAACATATGTAAACTCTGTGCACCAAATATACTCCTCTATCATTATATTTGCCAAACATATGAAATATAGATTTAATCAATAGCAAATAATTTCTCCTTCAAATTATCGAGCTAAAAAAAATCATCAAATAGAACATAGCCAAAAGTACTTAAAGAATATAGTAATTCACGTTCCTCAACTTCATTAACAATGTGAACAACATGCTTACAATCAACACATAAAGAACTAACACTAGAAATAGCATGTTCTTTCATTAGTTGTGGTATTGATATAAGTGAAGCATTATCACATAACTCTTCTTTATCATAAGGAACAACAAACAAATCAACTTGTGACAAAGAAATCTTGGCAATTGGTTCCACTAATGTTTGCTCTACTATAGTATGAAAAGCGGACATGTGTAGCTCAGCTTGAGAATACTCGCCTTTATTTATCTCAACACTATTTAATTTACTTTTGATGCTCTTTTCAGATGATGCAGTTGCTATGGACTTCAACTCCAGTGATGAGAAAGGCGACTCTATCATGTTTCTCTTCTCCTTATGGTAATTGTTTACTTTTTGCAAATTATTAGTAATAGGAGGCATGGGTACAACTTGTTGCTTCGTTAATCCTCAATTTGTCTTTTCGCATTGCAAACAAGTTGTAACAAATGAGCAAAAGAGCTATAACTTTGACAAGCAAGCATGTCCTAAATTTCTTTGTTAAGCCCACGTAAAAACCTCAATTCTATAGCTTCTTCGCATTCATCTAAACCACAATGTAATAAACAAGCATGCATATCATGATATTATGAAGTAACAATTCTAGTATCTTATTTTAAACATTGCAGTTTGTTGAGCAGAATATTACCATAATACACGAGAACATAAACATGTCTCAAATATCGTTTCAAGTCTTTCCAAGATTGAGGTATTTTATTATGCCTACAAAGATATTTTCAATCATAAGAAGTATTTTTAATTAGAACACTAGAGGCACACATAATCATATGTTTCACAAACAAACCATGCATTTTAAATTCTCTATCAACCCCTAGCTCCCATTTAATGTAAGCATGAGAATCATAATTTCCTTCAAAATAAGGTAGTGCAGATTTGATCTTAATTAGAACAATGTCACTTACCTCATATGCATCATGTTGATCACTCTTCGTGTCTCGACGAAGATGTCGATGTTCAGCATAATTTTTCCCACTTATCTTGCGTATCTCTGCCATTATTAATAGAAAACAAAAAACATACACAACAAATATATACGCTCCTATCAACTACTAGGTAGCGAAAGCTCAAATATCATACACACTCAAGTTTTTAACCAAGTTCTTACAAGTTCTACCAATGCAAGCAGAATGATGACCTACACCGACTCAACCAATCACCTCAATGTTGATTGGATGTATTGATGCCTTGGCAAACAATTGTTGTACGGCTGCAATCAAATTTGTGGAGCTCTGGGTAGATATAAATATGTAGCAAATGAATAGCAAATGCTCAAATCAGGAAATGCAAAGTTGAATAATTGTTCAAAGTCAGTACGTGCTGGTCGTAAGCTAGAACATATTAAAGACGCAGGCTTAGACACAAACGATACTACAAGATAACACTAGAAACAACTCAAGTACAAACTTTGATATATGAAATTAAGCTCAAAGATAACAACTGAATTCTGTTTTCTCTTTTTTCTTTTCTTTTCACCCTTTTCTTCTTCTCTTTTTATGCTGCGGCTTTTCTTTTTTTTCTTTTTAGCACCTTTCTGCCTTTTCTATTTATTTTTTCAGCAAAAGCAAACTTAAGGACCCCAATGTAAATTTATAGGGACTTAAACGTAAATATAAATAATTATAGGGACTAAACTGTAAAAGTGCAAAACCTAAAATTAGAACTATATAAAATGGAATGCTCTTGTCCAATTGATGTTGATGCAAAACATGGTGGCTTGGAAGATTTGCTTTACTTCAGTGCAGGTCCAAAAGCTTCGGGTTCAGGGCATGCCAGTTGGTTTAATCCTACAACCAATAAGATAAACAATGGAAAACGTTAGAAGAAGATAGCCGATCGGCTGATATCGTATCGTATCAGCTGATGCATGAATGAATTGGCTATAAGTTATAAAAGATACTATTCACAGACTAGATCTAGATTGAACATAATCATAAACAACTTTTCTTTAACAAAACCAATCCTATATGTCGAACTCAATCGATGTAGCATAAGATTGATAATATTAAGGTCAATTGTTATACAATTATATGATCTAGATACTAGCAGATGTGCAGAAAGATGCGGATTAAATCCAAAATAACTACGATTGGCTATAAAGACAAATAACATGTAATTATTAATTTAATCTTTTTCTTAAATACTAGCAACTACGATAGATCGGACCTAATCGAGACAGTATTGGTTGCTAATAACAAAGATCAGATAAATTAATAATTATATGAACTTAATCATGGCCGATGAAGTAACTTGAATACAAAAAGATAACGTATCGGCTATAGCTCCGATACAACCTTATACAAGAATATCAATCTTGATTAAATTTAATAAACAAGTTATAGTCTCAATAGATCGGACCTAACCGAGACGGTGTGATACTGATAACAAGCTTAATAGATTTAAAGGGTTGATAAACTTATATAAGATGATAGATATAACACATTAAATTAAAGACAACATGCAATCTTAAAACAAAATAATTATACTAGATAAGATCGGCTGAAACCTGATACTACCCTTATCGGTAAGCAAAGAGCAATTAGTTCTTACAACTTTGATAACAACTTAGTAGGTCAAACCTAATTAATGCAACACTAAGTTATAATCAAAATAGTAAGGTCTAAACAAACCTTTGATTGTTTTTCAGGGTGCTAGATACAACAATTCATCTAAATCAACAAGATTTATTTAGCCAATATCAGCAAATCTGCGTAGAATCGGCCGATATAAGTAAATGAAACTATTGAATTAGATTAAGCAATGTACATGTGTTGGCGCAGAATTTCGACCCGCCCCACCGTCAAAGCGGGTTCCACGTTTTCACGGCGGCCTGAGAGATCTGCTTAACTCCAGTGCAGGTCCAATGGCTTGCCTAGGTGTGTGTAGGGCGTGCCAGTTGATTTGAACTGCAATCAACAAGAATAAACAAGTAAACCATGTTAGCAAACGATGGCCGATCGGCCGATAGGCCGATGTCGCATCGTGAAGGCCTAGCCGATAGGGCAAAGCTGTATCGGCCTACTTGAGGTTATAGTGGAATAAGATAAACATACAGATCTAATCTCATCGGCCTTTATTTACATATTTATGTCAACTTAATGAAACCGGCCGATGAAGGATTGCTAAGATAAATACACTAGCTAATACTCTAGTGCAAACATGTACGAACCAATCGGCCAATACAAATATACTAATCACAGAGAAATCCTGAGAATAATCCATGACAAATATATTTATATCTGATGATCTACTCATACAAGTGGCAAATACATATAAAAACATAAAGTTATTACATGTATTAGATAAGACCGGCTGAAACCCCGGTGCTATCCTTAAATATGATCGAAAACAGGCTTTAAGTTAGATCTCAAAACAGGACTAAGGTCGATAGCAACTCAAAGTGTGAATCGAGAACTAACACAAAGAAAATCAAGCTGTCGATCGCTTTTGGGGATGGTAGATGCTTTAGATGATCTAGATAAGCAAACTAATTCGATCACTGTCGGTAATAAACCCTAAAACGAGTTTACCGCTAGCGAAGTAGAATTGAGATGCTATGTCAAGATCATTCAAAACATGATAAACGACGATCACGTGGCTAGGGCTTAACATATCTAAAACGACACGCTAGCCCCGACGACCTAGATCGTCGGGTACGAGTTCTTACCTCTGCTCTGGGGAAGCAAGAAACTCGCCGGAAGTTAACCTCTTACGAGGGTGGCGATGCGCCGAAAGTAGATTGAATTGTAGTTGTTGATTGTTGAATTGAGAGAGGTTTCTACGTACAGACTACCGGGATATTTATACCCGTGATTTACAACATTGTCCATGTAGGACACGATTTTATCTCTAACTAACAAACAAGTCCTTATGGCGGACTCTTGCCATAGATCAGATTCGAATCTAATTTAACTTCCTAATTAAGATATACAATTGCATAAAACCAGGCCTTATCCCTATTTGGCAATCTCCTTTGAAGCTTAACTCAAGCCCAAACCGAGTCCACTCTGCTTCCATCGGGTACCCACTTCCATCGGCCGATGACCGTATTGAACCCGCATCGACCGATACGGTCCCTCTGCTGGCGCTCCACTTGGTCCAATGCACTGCTGAGTCCGATACTAACCCTGGTCCGATACTCAGCTTGGTCCGACAGCGTAACTGATCCGACTCGAATCGCTCCTTCTACTCTGCGTCGGTTTTCTCTTTCCTCTCCTAGTAGATTACGAAAATCTGCTACATGCCCCCCAATTCCGCTTCATTATATAATGTGGCAGAATTAGCTCCGAGGAACCCATCGACTTCTTCGCTAGATTCCAGTGACTCATCAGCGTTTTCTTGACATCGATTCCCTCAACAGCGACCTCCTCGACAGCATCCATGGCATCTTTGCCGTTCTATGCCTTCGAGATCCCTGAGATAAACCAATCCTTCCTCAAAGTTGCATTCTCATTTTCCCGCCGAGACTTTTCAAACTAGGGTTTCTGCTCTTGCCCCCCGAGTCTTATTTTCCATTACTGTTCATATGCCGTAGGTCTTCAAGAACCAGATCTTGATCCCTACAAACGACAAGTCACATCGATTCCTCTTGGGTCCCATGGGCAACTCTGACCCCACTTGGCTGATAAACGCAGAATCAAACAGAGTCCCTTTTAAGCAAACGAAGCCCAGCGTACCCTCATGGAAGCACACCTTCAGATCCTGGCCATCGAAGCTTAATGGATACAGGACTTGGTACAAGAGAATCGCCGTAGCCAAGCAAGTCCATTGGGATGAGATTGGGATCGGCCAAGGCATTGCTCTGTCTCTAGCCGATACCAAGAAAAATGAACCCCTCATGTTAGCCGCCACCTATTTCTGGTCCAGCACCCTGAATGCATTTCTGTTCCGACAAGGTTTGATGACCCCGACATTAATAGACATCAAGATGCTAACAGGCCTGGATATCCTCTCTGAGATCAACCCCTTTAATCTCCTTATCAACAGCAGCCATAAATTGAAGACCAAAAAGATTGGAGGCTGGTCTGGGTATATCTCTGAGCATATGGAGCAAGGATCTGTCTCAGACAGAGAACATGTGGCTTTTCTGACTTTGTGGCTGGAGAGATACATCTTCTGTGGATCAACCTGCGGCCCCACTTTGAACTGCCAACTTCTAGCTCAGGCAGAGTTGAAAAGAAAAAGTTTCCTCTTGGTCGATACCTCCTTGGGGCAGTCTATCGGCTACTTCACTCTGTCACTCAGGATCTGATGCTAAATCGGACAGTGGCACATGGAGGTCCATGGTGGTTTATTCAGCTATGGTTAACCATCTACACCAACACCATGGTCGATCGGCCTCCACTATCAGACTCAGTCTTCCCATCGGACTATAGTGACAACGAGGATCCCTCATCTAGAAGGTGCATGTCCTTTGGAGAAGCGGCCTCAGTCTATCCCGGAGCTGATCAATCGGCCGAGGAGATGTCCACATGGTTCGTCCGATTCTACACCGGTCCACCGTCAGTTAAAATGGATATGTTCATCTATCCCTCAGACTCCGATTTCGAGCTCCCGTCCGATCTGAACTTGGGCTTGTTAAATGACGATATGGTCTCAAGGGAGGTCTTCATGATCGGCGTCACCCCATGCCTGCTCCTAGTGGGCATATTCCAAGGCAGAAGCACCAGCTTGTCATATGAATTTTACAACCCTATGGTGGCTGCCAAACAATGTGGGCTTGGACAACTTCCGGTTAGCCTGCACTTCCATCGGCTCCTAGAGAGTAGGGGCACGGTCTCATCGGCATTGATCATGAGTAAAGTCCTGGAGACCAGAATTCTAGCTTTAGGGGACTGCGACCGATTGTGGCTAAGTGCCTTCATCCATATCAGCTTCCAGACATGGTGGCATGAGTGGGCTACTCACATCTTCCATCAATCGGCCAGATTTTACTTGACAGAGCTTATTGACAATATGAGCCCTCAAGTCCCTAATGTCCCAGTTCCATCTGTTAGCAACAGCGGGCAAAGAATAACCTATGCTTTGGTCCTGGCTCCATCAGGAAAGGCTGTTATGGAGTCAACTATCGGCCTTACTGCTCCGAGAGTGTCGTCGCTGCTCCAAGGGCCGACAGTCAGAGAAACTACCAAGAGGAAGGCACCGGCAAAGGAAAAAACTCAAAAGCCCGGCAAAAAGTCTAAAACTGACGACCAGGCCGACCTCGACAAGCTGGACTCTTCCATAGAAGAGTTTCTGGACGACCAAGTGATGGAGGAGGAGGTCGATGCAGCAGCTACTGACATGCCCGAAGATCAACATCCATCGACCAGCACTGCTGAAGAGCCATCGGCTGATAAGCCAACTGAAGATCCATCGGCCACAACTACTGCAGATCCACCAACCGATGATCAAGCTGACGCTGCCCAACCCAAGAGAACTAGACACGCAGTCCGCAAGGTTGGTATAGGCTTCCTCATGTAGGTTTTCAATTTTAGTTCACTGGTCTACTATAACTTAATTTTTTCAGGTCATTGCGTCATCCTTGCTTAAGGAGATAACTCAATCGGTCCCATTACCCAGGACAAAGAAAGCCACCTTGAAAAAATGCGAACAACCCAAGGCCTGATTGAGAAAGCCATCTCTTTCTCCACCACCTTCTCCAGTTGCTTCGGTAAGCGCCGATCTACCTGCCTCATCTTCTTAATAATGTATATCTGACCGTCACATTCTTACTTTTCTTTAGCCACGAGCTCCATCGCCTACACCACATCGGCCAACCCCTTCGCCTGCCATTTCAGAACAACAAAAAGAGGCCGATGCAACCACAGCCAATGTCCCATCACAGGTAAACCAGACCACTTTGAATCTCCTGCCGATTTCACTTTGACTGAGTTAACCATGTCTCATCTTGATGATTGTAGACCTTAGCTGATATGTTTGCCTTTGACATCGGCCAATTCCTTGATGATGAAGACAAAGAGCCACCCAGCACAGCCAAGCCGTCAATCTCTGAAGAATTAAAAGGCCAGCTATCCGATATCGCCAATCGGCTGGAAGCGAATCACTGGTGGAGAATTGCAATCCAATCAGGAGCAGGGTACAAGAAATCCAGGATCAACTACCTGAAGACCTGATGGAGATCTTGACGCCAGCCATATTCTTGGAGCAGTACCACTTCAAGCTTCACAGGGTCAAAGAGAGAATTGCAGAGAGGCGGGAGCGTAAAGGCTTGGAATCAGCCATTTCTGCCAGTAAAGCTCAAGTAAACTCTGACAAGACTAAACTAGACGAGCTGGTTGTTCAGCCGATTGTCTTGAACAAGAAGCTTGAAGAACTCCGTCGCCTCGAAGCAGACCTGCTAATGAAGCTAGAAGCAACCCGTGGAGAAATCAAGGAAGTTGAAGTCAAAATAGCTGCGTCCCCAAAGGCGATAGAAGAGCAAACAGCAAAGCTGAAAGCATCGGCCAAGCATTTTGCAACCCTGAGTAGGGCGTTGATACCAATTCCAGGGTCATCGGCCGATGATGCTCAAGCAATAGATGATATCAACCAAATTCGTCTCAAGGCCATTGCAGCTATCCAGAACTTCATAAACTGATGTAATATACTCTTATTTTCTCCCTGTAAAAAGTTAACTTTGTCTTTGAGTAACATATATCTCATCGGCCAATTAGCCGAATATAATCTGAAAAAGTCCATTTGAAAAAATTTTAAAATCCACAAATTTTGTAACCCATCCGATATAATCCATCCGATAAATTTGAAGAATTGCTGAGTATATATATGCCTCCCAAATTTTGGAAGATGAGGACTCATGTTGTAAAATTTGAACTAAGGGCGATAGTGTATATCGGCCATCTAAAGGCGATTATCATTAATCGGCTAGCGAGCCGATCATGAGTCGATCCAAATGCTTGAGTAATATTTCTTTAAATACTTGCCATTAAGAGCTCTGCCAAAAACTTCTCCGTCTAATCCTTTTAATAGATAGGCATTGCGAGGAACACATCGATGAATCTGAAAAGGACCTTCCCAATTAGGTGACCACTTGCCGAATTTGTTATCTCTGGAACCAATCGACAATATCAATTTCCAAACAAGATCCCCTTCCTCAAATGATTTGGCTACAACTTTTTTATTATAATGTCGAGCAACTCGATCTTTATCTTGCTTGATTTTTTCCAAAGCTCGCAATCGGACGTGTGCCAAATCATCCAACTCATCGACCATGAGATTGTGGTACTCATCGGCTGTCAAGTCGTCTTGCAACACAATCCTTCTTGAGCCGATGTTGGTCTCCCATGGCAGCACAGCTTCATGTCCATAAACCAACTGATAAGGCGGCACTTGTGTTGCGCCATGACAAGCCATCCGATACGCCTAAAGGGAATCGGCCAGCGTGGTATGCTACCGTCTCGGCTGTTCATCAATCTTCCTCTTGATCAACTTGATTAAAGTCTTGTTAGAAGCCTCTGCCTACCCATTAGATTGCGCATAATATGGAGAAGAATTCAACAGTTTGATGCCCATGTTGTCAGCAAACTCAACAAACTCATCGGACACGAAGATTGATCCCTGATCTGTAGTCAACGTCTGTGGAAGTCCGAATCGATATATAATATGTTCCTGAACAAACTGAATGGCATCCTTGGAATCAACCTTTTTAAAAGGAATGGCCTCAACCCACTTTGTGAAGTAATCTGTAGCCGCTAGAATATACTTGTGTCCTTTGCTTGATGGTGGATTGATCTGTCCGATCATGTCTATACCCCATCCACGAAACGGCCACGGCTTTATGATTGGATGCATAGCCGATGCCGGTGCTCTCTGAATTGCTCCAAACTTCTGACAATCCTGACACCCCTTGTAGTACTTGAAACAATCCTCTAGCATTGTCGGCCAGAAATATCCAACGCGCTTCAAAAGTCATCTCATTTTATGGGCCGATTGATGTGTTCCACAAATTCCTTCGTGAACCTCGCTCATTACAACTTTGGCTTCTTCTAAACTCAAACACCTGAGCAAGACACTATCAATCGTCCGATAGTATAGATCATCATCGAGCAAGACATAATGTAGAACTTTGTACTTCATCTTTCGTGACACCGATTGAGAAGGATTCCTCAAATACTCGATGATAGCGAACCTCCAATCATCGGCGTCCACGGTAGCAATTTTAACCTCAACATCTTTCACCATCGGCCTGTATCCTTATGCCCCCTGAGCTAAATCATTGGCTTCGAAGTTTTGCTTCCTAGGTATATGCCTCATCGTCACAATCTTGAAAGCTTTTAACAATTCCTTGCATTCCTCATTGTAGACCCTTAGAATATTGTTCCTGCACTCGTACTCCCTAGAAAGCTGATTAATCACCAACTGTGAATCGCCAATAATTTCCACAGAATCGGCCTCGACCTCTTGCAACAACTGCAAGCCCTTGAGAACAGCTTCATATTCTGCTTGGTTGTTAGTATAATAGGGCTTGATGGTAAACGCAAACTCAAAGCTTGCCTCCCGAGGGGATATGATGACTAGGCCAATACCGCATCCATGTTTGCAAACAGATCCATCAAAATACAGTGTCCATGGCACAATATCTGAATATGTGATTGAATCATCCCAATGTTGAACAATGAAATCGGCCAGGGCTTGTGCTTTGATCGCTTTAGCCGATTCATACTTGAGGTCAAACTCTGACAAGGCAAAAATCCACTTCCTGATTCTCCCTTTTAACACGGGGGCCGATAGCATATATTTCATCACATCGGCCTTACTTACCACAATGCACTCATTGGAAAGTAAATAATGCCTCAATTTAGTACATGAAAAATATAAACATAAACATAGCTTCTCCACTGGTGTGTACCTTGTTTCAGCATCCAACAATCTTCTGCTGAGATAGAAAATAGCTCTTTCTTTGCCATCGATTTCCTGAACCAAAACAGAGCCGATAGACCTCTCATCGGCCGACAGGTACAGCTTGAATGGAACTCCTTTTTGTGGAGGAATTAATACTGGTGGGAAACTCAGATATTCTTTGATAATGTCCAACGCCCTTTGCTGCTTATCACCCCATATAAATTCTTGATCGTCCTTCATCTTCAATAATGGAGTGAACGGCTCTATCCTGCCTGACAGGTTTGATATAAAACGCCGGACGAAATTGATCTTCCCAATCAGGGACTGCAACTTGGTCTTGTTCTCCGGAGGCTTGATCTTCTTTATGGCATCGATGTTCTTCTGTGTGATCTCAATTCCTCTCTCGTGGACCAAGAAACTCAAAAACTGACCGGCCGATACGCCAAAAGCACACTTGTTAGGGTTCATCTTTAAACCATATTTTCTTGCTCTTTCCAGTACCTTGCGTAAATCGGCCAAGTGCTCATCGTACTCTTTTGACTTCACAACCACATCGTCAATGTATACCTCAATCAAGGAACCGATAAGGTCGTGAAAAATGTAATTCATCGCCCTCTGATATGTGGCTCCAGCGTTCTTCAGACCAAACGTCATGACGATCCACTCATACAGGCCGATTGCCACTAGACACCTAAAAGCCGTCTTGTGAATATCTTCCTCAGCCATGAAAATTTGGTTATAGCCTGCATTTCCATCCATGAAACTGATAACTTGTGTCCAGATGCAGCATCAACTAGCATATCCGCTATCAGCATAGGGTACTCATCTTTTGGCATTGCCTTGTTTAGATGTCTGAAGTCGATGCACACCCTGAGCTTGCCGTTCTTCTTCAACACTGGTACTATATTGGAAACCCACTCCGCATATCGGCAGGGTCTGATAAAGTTGGCGTCATAGAGTCTTGTGATCTCTGCCTTGATAGCTTCATGCATATCGGCCTTAAATCTCCTAGGAGCTTATTTAAACGGCCGATAGCCTGATTTTATAGGTAGCCGATGTTCTATAATCGATCGGCTTAATCCTGGCATCTCATGATATTCCCATGCAAAACAATCCATGAATTCTTTCAAAAGATGTACTAGTTTATTCTTATATTCCCTTGGTAGGTTAGCACTTACATACGTCAGCCTAGGTCTATCACCTACCCCTATGTTGATTTCTTCGAGCTCATCGGCCGACGTGAAGCTTTGTCCCAATTTCCCATCCAATTCATCCACCGCATCTTCTGTATAGGGACTAACTTGTTCATCTGGGCTGGTGGATGTTATGCCTTTGTTAAAATAACTGCTTATCTTCGTCTTCGATTGGCTCGATATCACAGTCAGTTACCTTCAAGAAATTGGCCTCCCAAACTTGTCCGGACAGGCAATCGATTCCTTCCATCTCCCAAACTGCAAGATCGGCATTGGCCACATGTACTGATCTATCGGCCTGCACGATCTCGACCTGGTCCCCTTGTCACTGAATAAAGCATTGATGCATTGTTGAAGGGACGCAACAGTTTACGTGGATCCAGTCTCATCCCAACAATAGGCTGTAAGAACCCTTTCCATCAAAGACAAAAAATGTGGTAGGGATTGTCCTGTTGCCAACTGTGAGCTCCACGTTCAACACCCTTTTTGCCTCAGACGCGTTGCCGCCAAAATCTTTCAACACCATGTTTGTCTTGATTAGATCTTCAGGTACTTTTCCAAGCTTCCTGAAAGTGGTATATGGCATTCAATTCACTGCCGCGCCGCCATCGACTAGCATCTTCGTCATCGGCCGTCCATTGTCGTATCCCTTGATGTACAACGGCCAGAGGTGCCTATAACTGGTGTCGGCTGGCTTGTCGAACACGGCTTGCTCTGGTGACAATTGCAGTTTAGCCGAGGCTAGCTCTATCTCGTCATCGGCTACTGATTCATCGGCCATCTGTATACTATACTCTGCTGGTAATAGAAAAACCATGTTAACAGAAGCCGATGCTATGCTTTTACCTTTCGCAGACGCAGGAGTTCGAGTTGACTTGGTATTATCTTCATCGGCCTGTACCACTATAGACGTTATCTTCCATTCTTTCCTGGTTTTGGCAGGCCGATGGGCGATTGCTGCCTGCTGCCCCTGGATCTTTTCTTTCTGCCTTAGCCTCTGGACCCGTCGCTTCTGGGTTTTGCTAAATAAATCACCTGGGCACCATTGAGGGTTTTGAACTTGCTCATCACCTTCTGTCCGATGATCATGGTGCATCGGCCCTAGCCTCTCGTGTACAGATTTCCTTTGCTTGATCGGCCGATGCGCCTGTCTGCTTGAGCCGCCCTGGTAAGATTCTTCTATATCATTGCATGCAGGACACTCTTGCGTTGTTGGCAACCTCATCCCTTCGTTCCAACAAAATCAGAAAAACTCGCACTCCCAATGAGGGTCATAGGATTTGTCTTGGTCGGCGTAGTCTTGTGCTTGCTCTTCACGCCTCTACTGGTACTTCTTGATGAGGCCTTCTGAAGTCTGATGAGGTCATTTGTTGGTCCGATAGGCATCGCTATCGGCCCTGTCAGCCCGCACCATGTTAACTGGGAACGGGTGTCCTTCTATTTTCATCGGCCTTTTGGCTTCATCAAACTTGATCCTGCCCTGTTCGATGGCCGATTCTATCTGTTGCCGAAAAATTTTGCATTCGTTCGTATGGTGAGAATACGTGTTGTGCCACCTGCAATATCTCCTCTTCTTTATCTCTTCAGCCGATGGCAACACATGACCTACTGGCAAATGTATCTGTTTCTCCTGCAGTAGTAGGTCAAATATCTTATCGGCCTTGTTGATGTCGAAGTTGAATTTGTCTTCTTTATTGCCCTTCTTGGCCCATTGACATGTTTTTGGCTTCTTCATCCGGGCCCATTCAGCCAAGTCAACCTCAGCATCGACATCTTCAACTTCATCGGAGGCATACTGATAAACACTGTTGATCTTCTTTGCGAACTTTTTCGCCTCCTAGAACCTTTGCTCGTGAGCCGATACTCTCTGTGCTAGCTGAGCTAAACTTTCAAACTCTTGTGATGAGAATCTTTCTCGTATCGGCCCAAGCAGCCCCTGGAACGCCAAATCGGCCAGCTGGGCATCGGTCAAGCTGAGGCTATAGCACCTGTTTCTGATGTCCCTGAATCGTTGAATGTAATCCGGGACCGATTCGTCAACTCTCTGCCTGATGGCGGTAAGATCGGACAGCTTCATCTCTTGTACACCATTGAAGAAATACCAATGAAACTGTTTTTCCAGGTCAACCCATCCTCTGATGGAATTGCAGGGTAGAGAGGAAAACCACGTGAATGCTGACCCTGACAAAGATAAGGGGAAAAATCTCACCCTCAACGCCTCCATAGCCGATGCCTCACCACATTGGGCTAAAAATCGACTAATATGCTCGTATGTAGAGACATTGTCTTGCCCTGAAAACTTGGAGAAGTTAGGAATCTTGTATCGGCTCAGCAGCGGCACTCTGTCGAACTCCTCTGGGTATGGGTGCCGATACACGGTTGCACTCTCCTTGGGCTTTAAACCGAATTGATCACGCATAACTTCGACTTTCATATCGGCCCACTGCGCTTGAGTGACTCCTGCGGGCTGGTGCGGAAGCTCCTGGTGATAAGGCTACTGGAAACCTTCTGGTCGATATTGCCTAGGGGAGTATGGCTGAAAGTGATGATTTAAATTTGGTGCATCATACTGCCCTGTAGAGTACTGCTAGTAGCCTTGCGGCGCGTTGTAGGTAGCTGTTTGTGGAGGATTGCTTGGTAAAGCGAATTGCGCTTGCCCGACCGATGTTGGATTGGCAGAGGCCTGCTGTATCGGCTCAACCATCGGTTGTTGCAAAGCTGTTGAAGCTTGTCTCCCCCCAGTCCATTGCGCCAATTGGTCTTCAATGATGTGTTGAGGGCTTCCTCCCGCTTGTTTAGTCAAGACCAACGGCATGGTTGGCACTGGCTGGGCCGATGGAGGTGGTATCGGCGCTGTCGGCTATGGAGCCGTACTCAGATTAGTCCTCAAGGTCCGATATGCAGGGAATTTGTTTTCAGGCAAGAAGATCGGCCCTTGAGGTTTGTACTGGTGAATGGATCCGTCTAGTATCGACTTGACTGTATTGGTCAACGTGTTCACCAGGACGCCGGATTGGTTGATCAGTGCCGAGTGAACCGCGGAGTCGATACGGTCCTGTAGTGTCGGCACGGCGTTGCAAGTATCATCTTCAGTTTTGACCGCTTGGTCTTGTGCTGCTGCCGACGTGTTAGCTCTGTCCCTAGGGTTCGGCATTATCACCTTGGATTTTTGAATGATGGTGCCTTGCCGAGTCCTGGAGTATGTCTGCAGATACATGTTCTGGAACTGCTCGACCAATTTTGCCATCTCGGCCTTTTGCTCCTCGTTGAGCTGATCAGCGGTCACCGAGACAACATTTTCTTCTGAAATCTCGCTCTGCTTGGACATCTTGAAGTGACCTGGTTGTCGGTGTGAAGCTTGTGTTTTTCTTGGTCCCACCGGGCGTGCCAAAAGCGTGTTGGTGCAGAATTTCGACCCGCCCCACCGTCAAAGCGGGTTCCATGTTTCCACGGTGGCCTAGGAGATCTGCTTAACTCCAGCGCAGGTCCAATGGCTTGCCTAGGTGTGTGTGTAGGGCGTGCCAGTTGATTTGATTTGCAATCAATAAGAATAAACAAGTAAACCATGTTAGCAAACGATGGTCGATCGGCCGATAGGCCGATGTCGCATCGTGAAGGCCTAGCCGATAGGGCAAAACTGTATCGGCCTACTCGTGGTTATAATGGAATAAGATAAACATACAGATCTAATCTCATCGGCCTTTATTTACATATTTATGTCAACTTAATGAAACCGGCCGATGAAGGATTGCTAAGATAAATATACTAGCTAATACTCTAGTGCAAACTTGTACGAACCAATCGGTCAATACAAATATACTAATCACAGAGAAATCCTGAGAATAATCTGTGACAAGTGGCAAATACATATAAAAACATAAAGTTATTACATGTATTAGATAAGACCAGCTGAAACCCCGGTGCTATCCTTACATACGATCGAAAACAGGCTTTAAGTTAGATCTCAAAACAGGACTAAGGTCGATAGCAACTCAAAATGTGAATCGAGAACTAACACAAAGAAAATCAAGCTGTCGATCGCTTTTGGGGATGGTAGATGCTTTAGATGATCTAGATAAGCAAACTAATTCGACCATCGTCGGTAATAAACCCTAAAACGAGTTTACCGCTGGCGAAGTAGAATTAAGATGCTATGTCAAGATCATTCAAAACATGATAAACGACGATCACGTCGCCAGGGCTTAACGTGTCTAAAATGACACGCTAGCCCCGACAACGTAGATCGTCGAGTACGAGTTCTTACCTCTGCTCTGGGGAAGCAAGAAACTCGCCACCTCTTGCGAGGGTGGCGATGCGCCGAAAGTAGATTGAATTGTAGTTGTTGATTGTTGAATTGAGAGAGGTTTCTACGTACAGACTACCGGGATATTTATACCCGTGATTTACAACATTGTCCATGTAGGACACGATTTTATCTCTAACTAACAAACAAGTCCTTATGGCGGACTCTTGCCATAGATCAGATTCGAATCTAATTTAACTTCCTAATTAAGAGATACAATTGCTTAAAACCGGGCCTTATCCCTTTTTGGCAATCTCCTTTGAAGCTTAACTCAAGCCCAAACCGAGCCCACTCTGCTTCCATCGGCTTCTCACTTCCATCGGTCGATGACCGTATTGAACCCGCATCGGCCGATACGGTCCCTCTGCTAGCGCTCCACTTGGTCCGATGCACCGCTGAGTCCGATACTGACCTTGGTCCGATACTCAGCTTGGTCCGACAGCGTAACTGATCCAACTTGAATCGCTCCTTCTTCTCTGCGTCGGTTTTCTCTTTCCTCTCCGAGTAGATTACGAATATCTGCTGTTAACAACATGATAAATTAGCACTTGTATCGACCGGTTTAGAGTATCGAACTTAACCGATGGAAGCACTAGTCCCGCCGATACAAGCAACTATAGACGAAACTTACTTCTTGATGGAGATCGAACCTAACCGATGCAGCCCAACTCGAAGACAAAAACTCGTTGAAAATAAACCTCGGAGAGAGTGGCGATGCGCCAAAAGTGTGTATTGAAATATTGTTAATTTACAAGACCTTGGGTGTACATATTTATACCCATGAACACAAACTAGTCCATATCGGACATGATACAAACTTTTCTAAAGATAAAATAAAAAATTACAAGCCTGATCTGGACTCCAATCAATCTTTCCAAAAATTATATATAAAAGAAAAATAAACAATTCTGCCTAATTAATAGATACACGTTGCTTCCTTCTCGAATCCGATCCCCTTTTAGTACTACCTTCAATCTCCTCAACTGAATCCGATAAGAACTCCAACTCCCATCTCTTATCGGCAACTTCCTAATCTCTTCCATCCAATACATGCTTGCCGATACATCTTCAGCCGATACAATCTTCCATTATTAGTTACTAAAATTATGTCGCCAATCTTGCTCCACTTTTAATGGAATATGCTAAATTTTACTGTTAACAATATGTTCCACTTTTGTAGACAGATCTATAATCTGACACTCAAAAAATTTTCACCAAGGTGTATGGGAAGTCACGATACAAATTAAAACCGAGAGGAACAAGAGAACGATTGCACGAGGTGGGGATTGACTCCCACTCAGCCTTGGTTTGGAAAGGCCCCATGTGAAAAACAGAAGCAAACCGACACTTCCTTTTTATCTCTTCTGCATGTCCCCCAAATTGAAACCAATCCAACATAATCTAATCTCCTTCTTCCATCTTCCCCATGCGCAACAGCACGGACACAACCAAACCATGAGACAGGGCACAAACCACACGATAGAAACCCTAGATGCAACTCCAAAACTGACCGACAAAAACTTCTGAAACCTAGAAAAATGGAACCCTGGCAGCAAGACGAGTCCATTTTTGTAGGTCTCAACGACAACAAAGACACGACGGCGATGACGACGATGGTGGTACTAGACATGAACAGAACTCGAAACTCTAAATGTACTAGATGCTAAGACCAGCAACACGACACGACGATGCAATGTAAAACTCAACAAAGCAAAAACTAAAAAGAACAATACAGTGACACAAATATGGCTAGGTAAAGGATGGATTCCTATTTTTTGTATGGCTATTTTCTGGTTATAGGTAGATAGAAAAAACTCACCGAGCAACAAAAGCTTTGATACCACTTGATAAATCCTGAGCTTCACTCGATACGCTTAGGGATCTGGTTGTCCCAATCTTTCGGTGAGTTGATGATAACTACGATTTGGGAGAAATATTGACGATGCGACTATAACCGTATAAGTCGTTGTTGTGTTATGCATTAGCGATCGATACACCTCTTCATGGGTTGTTGATCTTGCTGGTGCAGATCAACCTTATTCCTGCAAGCAAATCAAAAAAATAAGCAAGAACAAAATAAAAGCAATCTGATATTGCAATATGAACTGAATACACATGATAAGTTGGGGTTCTAAAGACAAGTAATTAGGTAATCTAGTCGACACACGTAACGACAAGGTAAAGTAGCAATGGCTAAAACTTTAATTTAATAGAACCAAAGAAACCCTAAAGGAGTACTTAGCTATTTAAGAAAGTGGAAGGACGAGCAAGGGGACTCTATGGTCGTGCTCCATCAGGTTGGGGCACACCCTACATGGGCCCCACTTGGACCGAGGTCCCATATGAAGTTACAAACCCATTGGCCCATTATAAGTGATGCAACACCTTGTTTCTGTGTTTGCAGCTGAATGAGATGGAATTTGAAGATGAGGCTGGATCTGTGGGAAAGAGGATTTTGAGAGCTTTCCATCAAGTACTCATGGGCCCAAAACGAAGCTCGTATGTATATTTTGGTAGCCATTTAAACTCAGCAGTGTAACAGGTGACCGAATTGGATTCCAAAACTTACATAGCTTGATCTTGACATCTTCCGATTGACCTATGATATGAGCAATGATTGTATCAATAGTAGTCATGGTCAGATCAACAGCAAAGCTTTAGGTTGATTCCGGATCGTGTTGGCGGCGCGGGAAAAAAAGTCATCGTCAACATGGCGTCTAGGTTGCCATGCGTGACGTGGCAGCTCATAGCAAGCAGCAACTCCGGCTTGGAGCCGACCTCCTGCCCAAAAGTAATGACATGCCAAACTCCTGTCCATGGGCAAGGTGTTGTCGAGAGAGAGGAGAGAGGGGACTGGTGGATGAAGATATGTAGTCACTTACATATGAGAGACACACTTATATTTTTTAAATTTATGATAATTGGACTATCATTTGGACGTCACGTCGGCTAAAACCGCCCTCAAAATATCTGAGGGAGTTATTTTGCATGGCTTTAATAGTTGGTAGGGTCAATATAATCGGTTTTGTGGTTATACCTTTATTTTAAGGGACTCGAAATGGACTTTTTCCTATTTTCTTGAGTCGGGGACTGGCGATCTCATTGGCAGAACAAGGGCCAGTTGCTCTAGCACCTCGCAATCCCAGCCCAACTTTCCAATGAAAGGCCCGGCCCCATCAGACCGACAGGGCTGCCTGCCTGGAATTTTTTGTATTTTTAGATTTTTTTTTTTTAATATTTACAGAAATATTATAGCGCCGAAAAAATTTGCAAAACTAGACCCTGCCGCCCTTCGCAAGGGCGGCAAGCCGACGTGGCACAAGAGAGAGCGAGAGAGAGGGAGGCGTTTTTATTTGGAGCGGCTTTAGTGAGAACGGACACCACGGTTCCTTTCTTTTTAATATGGTATAGATACACTACAAATTTAGGTTTCTGCAAATTTTCGGAGCTATCCGAAAGATTTTTGGAATTCGGGAAACAAAATAAGATTCTGTATATTTTTGGAGTTGTCCGAAAATATTTTTCGAAACTTTCGAAAATGATAGTGTAGTCATTAAGTTTATGAAATTTTTCGGAGTAGTTCTCTTTTGGAATTTTTGAAAAACGCGTGTAAACTCGGGAAGTTGCAGTGCAAATTTAAAATAAATAAAACCTAATTATCATATACTAATATTTTTTTACATGTCCTTATTTACTTCTCATCTTAATCTGATCTTGCTCGATGATCAGTTGCTTCTAGCTAGCTTTGGTTTGGTCATGGGACACGTATTTTTTCAGGAAGTTTCTTCTTTCTTTCTTTCGAACTCAACGTTGATCCATCTAGAAGATATGCACGTACACGTACACACACATACCGTACTGATGATGCACAGTCTGTTGCCACATGAGCTAACCAGGGTTTCAATTACCGCCGGGGCCGCGGTTACCGCGCCCCGGCGGTAAGCACGGTTACCGCACGGTAACCGCGGTAACCGTGACAAACCGCGACAAACCGTACAAAATTTATCAAAAATTCAAATTATTTTTCAAATTTATTTGAATTTGACGCGGTTACCGCGGTTTACCCCTTACCGTACCCCCGCGGTAAGCGCGGTAACCGCGGTAACCGCGCGGTTTACCGCGGTAATTGAAACCCTCGGCACACCCTTGCAGAGGGCGGCAAGCCCTCGGCACACCGCGGCCCGTGCGCGCCGTCAAGACGCACACGGCGCCGTGTGCCACGTCGGCTTGCCGCCCTTTCAAAGGGCGGCAGGGTCTAGTTTTGCAAATTTTTTCGGCGCTATAATATTTCTGTAAATATTAAAAAAAAAAA
>BDMV01000003.1:32770240-32783139 GCA_008326285.1 Oryza officinalis | reverse complement strand
CAAATAGTAAGGTCGTAACAAGGGAAATCGGTAAGGCTAAATAAAACGGTAATAATCGCGAGAATTTAATAAAGCGAAATGCAATAATTTAAATAAACATAATTTTGTAAACTGGGATAGCAATATGATCAAAATGACACGACTTTCTTTGCTCGCTACCAAAGTCTTCCGCGTCAACCTCGATGTAGAGCGGTTCTTCCGGATCTGCAGCGTCGACCCGACATACGCAAAGGAAAAAGGCCAAAGATAAATAAAAAAAACCATATAAGATGCATGAACAAAGTATAAAAATAGGTTCTTTACTGTTTAGGGAAAAATTAGAAATTTGAACGGGTCAATTCCAAGTTCAAATAGTCAAGATATGACAATTTGAATTTTAAGTGTTGTTTGAATGGCATATTACGAATTTGCTAATTAATATTTTTTTCTTCTTTTATAGACTGAACAGAACAGAGACAACAGAGACAAAGAGAGGGAGACAGTGAGGAGGGAGAAGGAGACAGAGAAGAAAGCAGTAGGGAGGGAGAAGGAGACAGAGAGGGCGTGGGAGAGGTGAGGGTGGCGGCAAGGCTCACCGGAGCTGCGGGAACGGCAAGGTGACGTCGACGACGAGCTTGGCGGTGAGGAACAGTGGCGGCCGGAGTTATGACGGCGATTGCGCAAGAGAACAGCGGCGCGGCAGCTCGGGAGAGTGGGAGAGGAGGGTGGCGGCATGTGGGGAGGAAGGAGGAGGCCAAGGGCTGCCTTTTATAGGCCGGTGGGGAGAGAGAAGGGCGCCGGGGAGGGAGATCGACGCCGGCCATGGTGGAGCTCACCATTGATGCAAACATTCAAAATCCACCACGAATTAATGCCGAATCGAGCGGGATTTGTTGGGGGAAATGATGAGGAGGAGATGAGGAATCCATTTTCACAGTTATTTCGGAGGGAAATCGATCGTGGAGGGAGATCAATCAGTGGCTTGCTGCACCTCTACGTTCACTGGAGAGAGAGTCGGTCTGGAGGTTGAAGACACCCCTGACAGGTGGGCCCCATGGCTAGGAAGGATGAGGGGGCGAGCTGGTGGGCTGGTAGCTCGGCTGGGCCGGGAGGGAGAAAGTGGCGGCGGGCTGGCGGGCTGGCGGCTTGGGCCGGGGGGGAAAAGAGGGGCCNGCCTGGCAGCCTGGGCCGGGGGCGGGGGCCAGGAGGGGAGGGAAATGAGGCCTGGCGGCCTGGGCTGGGGAGGGAGTCGGCCGGAGTGGGCCGAGAATGGCCCAAGAGAGGGAGGCTTAGTTTAATTTTTTTTCTCTTTTCTTTAGAGAATATGAGAAGTGTTTTTGTTGCATTAAAAATATTTATAGTGCTCTGAAAATTCAACTAAAAATTGATTAAATATTTCGAAGCATGAGGAATTCAACAAAAATTCCCACATGCTGATTTCAGTTGAATCTTGGGGATTTTTAATTGTTGAAGGCTAAATTTGATTTTTTACAATTTCTAGGAATACATTAAAAGGTGAAATTTTAGGGTGATTTTCAGGGCGCGACAGGTGTAAATATCCCGGTAGTATGTACATAGAAACTCTCTCACGACAATACAATACACAAATCAATCTACTCTCGGCGCATCGCCAATCCTCGCAAGAGGTTAATCTCGACGAGTTCTTGCTTCCCCAGAGCAGAGGTAAGAACTCATGCCCGACGATCTACATCGTCGGGGCTAGCGTGTTGCTTTAGGCACGTTAAGCCTTGATGATGTGATCATCGTTTATCATGCTTTGGATGATTTTCATAAGTGTATTAATTATGTTTCGCCAGTGATCTACTTGATGAGGACATAACTAGCTCGGATATAACCATGACTACCTTGTGTATTAATCAGCCAAAGGTTAACCAGTTCTACATAAGATTTACTTGTTATATTTTTGAACATACATTGCTACACAATGAGTTTTGTTTGTTTTTCTTTGCAGAGGTACTTGCTTGGATGAAGGAAAAGAAGCCGAGCATAACGAATGCATGGAATATCAAAGAAGTTGATTGGGGACCAAACCAAGACGTTCTCCAAGTCGACTTCGGGTGCAATTCGGAGTCCAGGACCAGTCTGCACTAAAACGGGCGCCCAGGTCGCATACGTGCTCGGATTGGGGCATTCTTTATATGGATGGAAAGCTAAGAAGATAACCTTTCCAATGGTTCTGGTCTCATGTCTAAGTTCATTACGAGTCATCGGGAATTGACTGAACAAATTGACGTTCAGAATCTGTCCCGGCGCTGCGACGCCGTATTTGGGCCTTTGGGCCGTGTATCGTGTTGGAGCCCATTAGGGTTCCATCAAGGGGTGCTTGCACGACCCTAAACTCCATATATCAGTAGCCGTCGCTATCTTTAGGTTTTGGGTTTTGCTTAGATTAATCTGTCAAGAACAGTTTCGCCGCTAGATCGGTTTGTAAGACCCCAACTTGTGAGCTTAATCATTCATCTGCAATTTTGGTTGTATTCTATCTCGTTCTTGTTTGTGTTCTTCGATTGGCAAACAGGAATTAGCCTTCTCGGCGAGGTCACCCGCATTTCGACACGGGTGATAACCAGAGGAGACGTGGTGCTGCGATTGCGGGGCTCAAGAGCATGCGCGTTCAAGAAGCCAGATCGATTTGTGTCGCGACTCCGTCCAAATCGTTGTTTATCAGAACCTTTCGGAAGGTCGGGAACTCTAGTGCACATCACTACTCGTTTTAGGGTTTATTGCCGACGGTGATTTAATTATTATGCTTAGTTAAATCTTTCAATGCATCTACCATCCCCAAAAGCGATCGACGACTTGATTTTCTTTGTGTTAAGTCTCAATTCACACTTTGAGTTGCTATCGACCTTAGTCCTGTTTTGAGATCTAACCCAAAGCCTGTTTTCGATCGTAATTAAGGATAACGCCGGGGTTTCCGCCGGTTTTGTTTAATACATGTAATTACTATAATGTTTTTATATGTATTTGCCACTTGTATGAGTAGATTGACAAATATAAATGCATTTGTTATAGGTTATTCTTTAGGGTTTACTTGTCATCGATATATTTATATAAGTTGATTGGTTCATACAAGTCTGCATTAGAGTGTTAGCTAGTGCACTTATCTCTTTTATCCCTCATCGGCCGATGCTGCTAATTGACATGAACATGTTCATGAAGGTCGATGAGATTAGATCTATATTCTGATTTTATTTTACCACAATTACAAGTGAGCCGACATAGCTTTGCCCTATCGGCTAGGTCATGACAATGCGACATCGGCCTATCAGCTGATCGGCCATTGTTTACTTATATGGTTTGCTTGTTTATCTTGTTGATTGTAGATCAAATCAACTGGCACGCTCTATACACACCTAGGCAAGCCTTTGGACCTGCACTGGAGCTAAGCAGATCTCCCAGGCCGCCATGGAAACGTGGAACCTATTTGGTCGTGAGGCGGGTCTAAATTCTACGCCAACAACCGTGGCTCACCGGAGTGGCCGAAATCAACGATTACGCCAACGGCCAAAGTTGGGGAAGAAGGAGTGGATCTCTGGATTTACGGTGCCTTGGTTCGATTCCTCTGGTCAGTGAGCTCCTAGGATTGAGGTGATGATGAAAGCGGTTCTAATGCTTTAAGTTCGAGGCGATCTGCAAGTCTTTGCCTAGCTCTTTGGACCTTGAATTGGTGGGATTCAAGAAAAGCTGCTGGGGAGATGACATCAACTACTTCGTCAAGCAGCTGGTCTTGAATTTCTTTGATTCTACTTCTGATCGGCCCCTATTTGAAACTAAGACATCTAATGAAGCATTGAGTCGATCAACTATATCTTGCAGCCTAACCTTCAAGTCTCTAGAGATGAGAGATTTGGTTTCACTAGTAATCTCCTCGTCTTCTTCATCCAAAACTGTCTTATATCAAAGAAGAACATATCGGCTAGATTCTACAAAATAGAAGTTGATGTTAGAAAGATAAACAAGGTTAAGCTGATAGAAGGGTGTGTTTATACTTACTTGGGCCATCGGCATAGCAGCAGTGGTTTGTTCTTCTTCTCCATGATGACTGGCGATGGCGGAGGGTGTGTGTACACTAGATGCTGGTCGATGAGGAGAAGCCGATGGAGCTATTGGCTGAAAACATAACAAGTGTCAAATCATATTGTATTGGCTAATCATAGAGAGAAAGAGTAACAAAAATTTACCGATGCAACTGGAGAAGTTTGAGGACTTGGAGATAGGGGTGGCATAGGGAAATGTTTGTCCTTAGCAAGAGCTGATACAATCTTAGGCTGCAAGAAGACAAGTGTTAGCAAAATGTTAAAGGAGTTCAGATATGAGGCATTGTGACTTTTACCTTTGTGGATTATTCTGCGTCGACGTGGTGGAGATAAGGGTTGCTAGCCAGCCTCACTGCCTTGTTCCTCAGGACCAGCTATTTCAATATCAGCAGGGCTTTGATTGGCCGTATCTTGTTCTTTAGCAGTTGGGTCATCACTCATCCCAGCAGCAACTTTATCAATTTCTTCTTCTATGACTGCATCCTTTAGGTATTGCTCAACATTTGAATCAGTAGGTGGGAGATCATCGCCAGCCTTGTTGGAAGCAGCAATTTTGGGACTTTTGGTAGTCTTCTTGATATTTGGTTCCTTGCGTTTGCTTGTGACCTTGGAGATTGGTTCTCTGACTTGGCCATGGAGCAAGGAGCCTACTAGAGGGCCAGCAAAGCCGATGATGGATGGGGCTAGGTCTCCTGAAGGTAGTAAAGTTGGTGCATATACAATCGGCTGGTTACTTATACTTCTAGCAGAAGGAAGAGTACTGGCAGCTTGCAAAATAGATACATTAGTACTTGAAGAAAACAAAGGGTTCAAAAAATTTTTAGAAAGGAAAAAGGGACAATTTACCTAAGGACTGATGGAAGGAATGACGGTGGTCAAGTAGAAGTTGGCCGATAGATGAAAAAGATGTTTCTTCCATTCACTCCACCATCGGTCAAATAGCTAGCTTCGTAGAAGATGGATGTTGACATGTTCAAGGGAGCCCAAGATAGGACTTTCAAGATTCAACACTTTGTCCATTAAGTGAGCCGATGTTACAATGCCTCTGGTTTGGATCTTCCTTGCAAAATACAAGTCGATTGGGAGTTGACCCAAAGCTAGTTGCCTTGCTGCTATCATTGGATGATAAAACTCATAAGAAACTTGCACGTTTTGGCCTTGAGATACTCCAGTAGGCAGTATACAAGGTGATATAGCCGAGACAAAATTCTCTGTGGATGAGGGGTCCTTTTCGTCATTAAGATCATTTAGCCTCATATCGGTTGGGAGCTCATAATCAGTAAAACTATCATAAGGAAACCAAATTCTGGGTTCCGAGGAAATAATAACTAGGCTCCGTAAGAACAGGGATTGCAATCTGATTTCTCAAGTGCTATATTCATAAAAACAGAAGGAGAAAGAATCAGAGATGCAACAAAAGGGGATTTAGAGCAAAATTCGATCCAAGACGATATAGAGTGAACATGAACTGAGGAGATGAAGCATAGGTTGAAGGGAACTTACCTTAGGAATGTCGATGACAGTTACCATTAAGCCTGGAATATGGAATCACCGAGAATCACCGGAGCTGTCGCTGAAGAAGCTTGCGTCGTCAAGACGGTCGCCGGAGATTAGAGAGAAGTAGTGCACGGCTTAAGCAGTGGTTTAAGCGATGATAAAAGTTAATGCCATAAAGTTTGACACCGGGGCCGTTGTTATTTATAGCTTGTGCTTTCAACGGTCGAAATATGGAAACCCCAGATTTTTGTAGATCTGAGAGACAATTCTGCAGCACATTTATCTATACTATGAAATTGGGGGCATGTGTTAATAACAAAATTTGGCAAAGATACGCAAGGATAAAGATAGATTCAAAGCAGATTCGGACGAGATATGATTGTTTGGAAAAATAGAACAGCGCATCGGCTGGAAGCCGTATTGGCCGATATAGAATTGGACTTATTTAGCCGATACAAGTAATGCGATTTCATATCGGACTCGGGAGAAGATTTGAAGATATTGCCAAACAATGATTGAGTCCAGAAGAGGCAATTGTGTCTATTGATTAGGAGTAAAAGTTAGGTGTTTCCTTTATGGAATTCGTGATAACAGTCTGCCTAGAAACTTGTTTGTTATTTTGTAATTAGGAAAGTTTGAGTCGTGTCCGATATGGACAAGGTTTGTATGTTCGGGTATAAATATATGCCCAGGGTCTTGTAAGAACAAAATAATAGGTCAATACACACTCTCAGTGCATCGCCACCCTTTTACTTTTCAACGAGTTTTTATTTCGAGTTGGGCTGCATCGGCTTCGATCTCCAATAAGAGATATGGCTTGTTACATCGGTTTGTATCGGCGGATTAGCGCATCATTTTAGATGTTGTAATCTAATCTTGTACAATTGCTGGCTATCATATATCTTGGTTAATCTAACTTGATGGTTCAATATACTCTTATTGGCCAAACCTTTTCTAGGGGTTTTTTCGGTATCGGCTAAATTGTCTAATCCGCTTAGATTAGCTAAGGTATCCACCACTCTGAAAATCAGTCAAAGGCTTGATTATTTAGACTTTGTGCTTCTTTTCATACTTAGTACTGCATCAATTGGGTTTGACCTACTAAGTCGTGTTCAGAATCATATAAGCTAACCAGCTCATTCAGTGCCAATAAGGGTAAGTCGGGGTTTCAGCCATTTTGCATTTAAGTTTACATGCTTTAATTTGCTCGATGTGTTATATCTATCATCTTATACAATTATATCAATCCTTTAAATGTATTAAGCTTGTTTCAAACCTCATGCTACCATCGGTTAGGTCTGATCCATAGAGATTGAAACTTGTTTAGTGTATTTGATCAAGATTGATACTCTTCTATAAGGCTGTCTCAAAATTCTAGCTAGTACATTATCTGAAATACCTTAAAACATCTCATCGGCTATGATATAAGTTCATGTAATTATTGATTTATCTGATCTTGGTTATAAGCAATTAATACTGTCTTGGTTGGGTCCGATCTATCATAATTGCTTGCATCAAAGAGAAAGATTAAATAAGTAATTACATGTTACTTCTCTCTACGGCCGATCATGATTGTTTTGGGTCTAATCTTCAACATGTGGAGATTATGGGTACCGTATACCCACATGGCTAGCTTATCCGACTGACTATAGGGGATAGGTTATGATTCATGATTATGTAATCGGCTTAGGACTTAAGTATTATGTTACCTTGTGTAATAAGGAATAGCTTATAGTCTTGAGTCGGGAATATTATGGAGTCCTATATAGTATGTTGTTAGGTCTCTGACTTGTGAGCCTATCCTCTAAACCTATATAAGGAGGATAGGATGTCCCTTGAGACAAAGAAAAAAGGAGAAAGAGAGATAGAAACAATAGAAATTAGCTAGGTCTTCTTCATATACAGCCTGATCAAGAGATCAATAAACCACTCGGCGGATCTAATCCCCGAAACAGGAGTAGGGTATTACTTCTTTATAGAAGGCCTGAACCTGTCAAAGTCCTTTTGTCCACTAACCCATCATGTTTGGCACTTGATCGCTACCCCCAGTTTCTTATTGTCGAAATCAAGTTTCGACAGTTGGCGCGCTAGGTAGGGGCTGCGTCAAGTTTTCTTCTTCATCTCACCGACTAGCGCGAAGGGATCTTCATCAGGCATCGACGACCTCGCCTTTCCCCCTGGGCAGGTGTTCCACTTCGGCAGCCTCGACTTCATCACCGATAGATTCGGCAAGATTTCTCTCCTTGACTTGGATTCGAACCAGTCGGGAGGGGAAAACAACTCAATGTCGTTCGGGTTACCAAACGACGCTGAGATCTACTTCAATCTCTTATCTTCCAAGTTGGAATCAATCCACTCGGGAGAATCTTCTTCATCATCGTCATGCTGCGGTTCGAGTTCCAGGGAGATCGCCGTCATGATTCAACCACTCGGATCATGCTCATCTACTAAGATCGCTGACTACCTCAGCTCCTCCGACTTCGACGACCTCTACGACATCCCCACGAAGGAATTTGACGACTTCGACTTCGACAACGACTATGCTCCAATGTTCTTCAACGTCCTCATGGCTGAAGTAGCGAAGACCGACTCAGCCATGGCCCGTAGGATTGCAGAAGAGGAATGCACCAAGATCGAAGAGGAACGCAAGCGCAAGGAGGAGAAGCTCAAGCGAAAAGAAGAAGCTGACAAGAGAAAACGAGATCTGAGGGTGGCTGGACACTCCGCTCGCGAGGCCATACTCCAGACCCGAGTCGACAACGCCAACATCTTCCTCATGCCTCAACAGAACGCGGTCACCGCTCTCACCCTCATCGACACCATCATCGAAGTGGCACCCCCCGCCGTAACTCTAATTCTAGACAAAGTCAAGACTATCGTCGCNAAACAATAAAAATCTCTTACAAAACTGCAGCGGAAAAAGGAAACAACTAATCTAATAAACTAAACACTCGCAACGTAGCGACTCCAAACCACAGGCATTCCTCGACGGTAGCAACAAGCCTACCCTTCTGAAAAGTCTTCCTCTGAAACAACCTCCAACTCTGGTGTGGGGAAAAATAAAGCAAGACTGAGTACTACCCACTGTACTCAACAAGTCATACCGGAAAGGAAAATAATGATGCAAGTAATAACAAAGGAGAGCTGCAATGGTTATTTTGCATAAAATACGCATTTAAAAATAATAGTTGAAAACAGTAAAACAGTTGAATTAATTAGTCATAATTAAACCATCACTGTCCAACGCTACACCACGTTGCGACAGGCCCAACTATCCACCTGAACTAAACCATTTCCATTAAGTCAAATTATTAAAGAGTTCAACTAATCACGGTGAATCTGGTTGATCGCCCATAACCGCGGGCACGGCTATTCGAATAGTTTTACTCTGATCAGAGGTGTACAACTGTACCCACAAGACACAGTCCTACAACACATTACTGTGTGCCGACATACCACCACGGTACACCGGAAAAGGAGCTGTGACAGGACCCTTCGCATAACCCTTCCTAACCAATCGCACCACACCTCAGGTTTCGCCCTCGCTCCGCTTCCCGGCAACGGGCAGCCACCTCTCGTGCCTTGGTGAATCCGGCAGCTAAGCAACCGGTATATCCCCGGCCGACTCAACTCCATCATGCCCACCCTTTCCGGGGAACGTCGGCTAGGAAAAAGCTATACTCCAAATCCAGCCATTACCCACGCTGGCTTGTGGAAAGTACGGTAATTCTTCTAGGGTTTCCCGCGAACCGGTCCTTAATTGTCATGAACACGACCATCAAAACCATGTGCTCACAACCCACCATTAATCAATATTTTAGTTGAAACATTTAATTAAATCACCCATGATTAACCATCGCGAGCCAACATGAAATAACCATCATTAAGTATCAATGAAGCTTTAAACAACCCAATTGTGAGCTAATGTTTCTAAGCAGGGCTAAGTAAGTTCTATTATAGCAACTATTCAAATTATTTCCCAAGCTATCAAAGGAATAAGGTAATTGCAATATAAGGCTGAGTACAATAGGTAAACTATCCCATAGATGACATTATAAAACAATGCAGTATTTAGAGAAAAATAAGACTGTTTCGCAATTTAGGTACAACATGATCAAATGAATAAGTATGACTTGCCTTGCTCTTGCGCTGGGTCGACTTCGGCAACGACTTCGAAGTAAACCGGAGAATCGGAATTACCGGAATCTACACGACAAACAAAGCAAACAACAATACATGCTATAAGTCTACTGAAACAAAGAATAAAACTATTTTTAATGGATTCTCTGCATTTTTATGAATTTTCTGAGACTTGAACGGACTAAAACGGAGTCCGGATGAATTAGTTATGAATTTTTGAAGTTATCTGTGTTTTTACTAAAACAGAAAAATCCTTAATTAATTATTGCGCAATAAACCCGTAGGGTGACGTCAGCGGCGACGTCAGCCGAGCTAGGGCTGACGTCAGCCGCGGCGGCGATTAGGGCTGACGTCAGCCGGGCTAGGGCTGACGTCAGCCGCGGCAGCGGCGGCGAGCGGCGACGTGGCGGCCACGTGGCACGCACGTGGCGCCGACGCGGCAGCCACGTGGCGGCCACGCGGGGCGGGGAGCGGACGGTCGGGATCGGCCCGAGTGGCCGATCCGACGGCTGAGGCGCGCGGCGGCGGCTAGGGTTTGGGGCCGAGCGGCGCGGGCGGCGGCGGGGCGGCGGCTCGCGGCGGCGGCTCGCGGCGGCGGCGCACGGGAGGCGGCGGGGCAGCGGCGGGTGCGCGCGGCAGCGGCGGCGTGCACGGCGGTGGCCCGAAGGCGCACGGCGGCGACGGAGAGGGGAAAAAGGGGCGGCGGCGGCGCTTACCGACGGCGGGAAAAAGGCGGCGGCGCGGCTTCGGCGACGGCGGCGCACGGCTAGGGTTAGGGCGGCGGCGGCGCGGGGAAAACGAGGGGCGGCGGCCTCGGGGGGGGGAAATAAATAGGGGAGGAGGCCGGCTAGGGCACGGGCGGCGGCGGTTGCGGACTCCCCGCGAAACGCGGCGGCGCGGGCGGCGGCGCCGGCCGTGGCGGAGGCGGACTCGGCCGCGGGCCCACGCGTCAGCGGGCGCGGCGCGAGGGAGGCGCGGCGGACTTCCGGGCGGCTCGGGCCGCGGCCTCGGGCCGGCCCGGGAAGGAGGAGAGGCGCGGGGAGGCGCGGCGCCTTGGGCCGGGGGGGGAAAAGAGGCGGCCCGGGGCCGGGAGGGGGAGAGGCCTGGGCCGGCTGGGCCGGTCCGGGAGGGGAAAGAGGAGCGCGCGGCTCGGCTTGGGCCGGAGGGGAAAATGGGCCGACGGCCCGAGAAGAGGAAAAAGAAAAAGAAAAGGAAAAAGGATTTCCCAGGGATTTATTTATTGCGCTTGAGGGTTTTTAATTAGTTAAAATTATTTTTAGGGCTCTGAAAATTCCACTAAAAATCCTGTTAATGTATTTTGACATGGGGAACTCAAGAAAAATTCCACCTTGCCATTTCCACTTCTTTAATGCATTATTTAATTGGGTTTTTCTCCAGATTTAATTCAACAATTTCTCAGATAAATTATTAAATTTAATTTTTACGATTTGGGAGAACCTCAGGGTGTGACAAACCTACCCCCCTTAAACGGAATCTCGACCCCGAGATTCGGAGGTGCTGGCGAAGAGGTGCGGATGGGCAGCCTTCAATTCATCCTCTCTTTCCCATGTAGCTTCTTCCTCGGAATGATGGCTCCACTGAACTCTGCAGAACCTGGTAACCTTGTTTCTGGTCCTCCTCTCGCTGGTTTCGAGAATACGAATCGGCTTCTCCACATAAGTCAAGTCCTCTTGAATCTCAATTTGATCGGGACTGGCCTGTTCTTCCGGTACTCTCAAGCATTTCTTCAATTGCGAGACGTGAAACACATCGTGAATACCCGCCATGTTGGGTGGAAGCTCAAGCTGGTAAGCAACTTCTCCTCGACGCTCGCAGATCTTGTATGGTCCCACAAAGCGTGGTGCCAATTTGCCTTTAGTTTGAAAGCGGTGTACTCCTCGAAGCGGTGTGACACGAAGGTACACAAAGTCCCCTATTTCGAAAGTTAACTCCCTTCGACGATTGTCGGCATAGCTTTTCTGTCGAGACTGCGCAATTCTCAACCTTTCTCTGACGGTTCTGACCTTTTCTTCCGCATCACTCAAGACTTCAGTCCCAAATAGTTGTCGTTCTCCGGTCTGATCCCAAAAGAGCGGGGTACGGCACTTTCTGCCATACAACGCCTCAAATGGTGCCATCTGCAAGCTGGCTTGATAACTGTTGTTGTAGGAGAACTCGGCATATGGCAAACTCTTGTCCCATGCTCCTCCAAAATCAAGCGCACAGGCTCTGAGCATATCCTCAAGTATCTGGTTCACTCGCTCAGTCTGGCCATCAGTTTGCGGATGGTAAGCCGTGCTAAAGTTCAAACGGGTTCCCAATTCTTCTTGTAATTTCTGCCAGAACTTTGAGGTGAACTGGCTTCCTCGATCCGATACGATCTTCTTAGGCACTCCGTGTAAACACATGATTCTTGCGAGGTAGAGTTCTGCTAGCTTCTTTCCAGAGTAGGTAGTATGCACAGGAATGAAATGAGCCACCTTCGTGAGTCGATCCACGATGACCCAGATAGAATCATGTCCAGACGACGTTCTCGGCAAACCTGTGATGAAATCCATTCCAATTTCTTCCCATTTCCATTCCGGAATTTGGAGAGGCTGTAACAGTCCTGCAGGCCTTTGATGCTCTGCCTTGACTCGCTGGCACACGTCACAGAGTGCGACGAATTCAGCTATTTCTCTTCTCATGCTAACCCACCAAAACTTCTCTTTAAGGTCTTGGTACATCTTGGTACTGCCAGGATGAATTGAATACTGAGTTTGATGGGCTTCCGTGAGTATTAACTCCTTTAACTGTTTGTCTTCTGGGACGCACAGTCTTTCTCCCATCCATATCGTGCCATGCTCATCTTCGGAGAAATCTCGGGCCTTTCCAACCCTCATGTTTTTCTTGAGCTCTGCTATCTCGGGATCTTTAGCTTGAGCTGCTCGGACCTACTCCACGAGCGTTGGTCGTGCTTCTAGAGCGGACGCGAACCCATGTTCAACAATACCGAGGTTCAGCCATTCGAAGTCTCGCTGCAACTGGCTGCTCATCTCTTCCATACTTGTGGAGTTACAGTAGCTCTTCCGGCTTAAAGCATCTGCCACGACATTAGCTTTACCAGGATGGTAGTGGATTCCCAGATCATAGTCTTTAATCAATTCCAACCATCTTCGCTGACGAAGATTTAGGTCCGGTTGAGTGAAGATATACTTCAAACTCTTGTGATCCGTATACACC
>BDMV01000003.1:32759604-32770140 GCA_008326285.1 Oryza officinalis | reverse complement strand
GGCGGCTCTACAATGTCTACGAGCACGCGGGGAGCTAGCGAACGGCCTAGGAAGGAGAGGAACGGAGGGAGACGGAGGGTGAGGGTGTATCGCGACGAGGGGCTTGCCGGGGAAGAAGGCCGACGGCGCGGGGGTGGGCTCGGGTCGGCTTCGGGCCGAGGGAGAGGGGGAAGGAGGGCACCTGGAGTCCCCTTCTCGCGTCCTAGCGCTGCAGACGACGGCCACGGCACGAGCGGTGGAGGGAGAAAGGAGCTCGGTGGCAGGGCAACAATGGCGGCCAAGAGAGGGAGGGTACGGGTTAAAAGAGGGCGGAAGGTCGGTGGAGGTGAAGGCGGTTCGGGTGAGGTCGGTTCGGGGGCGAGGTGGTGGAGCCGCGCGGAGAGAGAGCGCTGGCGCTCTCCGGTGCTAGCAGCCAAGTGGCGCAACGGTGATGTCGGCGTCGGTCGGGGAATAGGAAAAAGAGAGGGAGAAAAAGGGCGGCGGTCTCCTTGCCGAAACAGGCAAAGAAACGCGGAGAGAGAGCGGGCGAGAGAGGGAGCTGCGACTCTCCCTCTTTGGCTGCACGCGCGCAAAGCGGCGGGGCCGAGCGATGCCGTCGGCGGGGCGGCTTGGCGCGGTGCGAAGGCAGGGCGGTTTGCTGGGGCAGGCGGCGGCCAGAGAGGTGGCGTCAGCGTCGTCCGGCCGGTCGGCCACGACGCGCAGGCGCGGAAGCCAACGGCGGGAACGGGAAACGAAAGACGCCGGCATGAGACGGCGGGAGGGAGAGAAGCAGCGAGCGGGAGCAAGGAAAAGAAAAAGAACGAGAGAGAGAGAGGGAGAGAGAGAGAGAGGGATGCTCTCTCGCGTGGCGCGTGCGGCGCACGTGCGCGCACACCCAGCGCGCGGCCGCGCGGACTGGGCCGGTCTGCGCGGCCCAGCGGGAAGAAGGGAGTGGACCGAGCGAGCGGCCCGAGAGAGAGAGAGGGCAGGGGAAGCGGGCCGAAGGAGGGGAGAGAGGTGAGGGAAAGATGGGCCGAAAGAAAAACGGCTCGGGGAAAGCGAGGGAGGCCAAGCAGACTTTTTCTGAGAATTGGATTGGAAGGATTAGGGTTCAGATTTAAAATCCGATTTCGCGATTTTCTCCGGGATTGAGCTAAGAGGGGAAACACGAGATCTAGGCACACAACAAGACTCAGCCGAAGAGCAAAATTTTCGCAAATAGAGCTTTTAGGAAATAGGTTTTGCCGCTAACGCCACGATGAAACGGGCGTTACAAACTGACCCCCCTAACAAGAATCTCAACCCCGAGATTCAGCACCTAAGGGAGCTGCTCCGGAAACTCGGCACTGAGAAGATCTTCGTGTTCCCAAGTTGCCTCATCCTCTGAGTGGTTGCTCCACTGAACCTTGTAGAACTTGACTGTCTTCCTTCGAGTCTGACGTTCAGTCTCCTCAAGAACTCTGATTGGTCTCTCTTTGTAGGTCAGGTTTTTCTCCAGTTCAATACTTCCCAAGGGAACCTGTTCCTCTAGAACACGAAGACATTTCTTCAGCTGGGACACATGGAACACATTGTGCATGTCTGTCAATCCTTCCGGTAGTTCAAGCTGATAGGCAACTTCACCGCGTCTTGCGGTGATGAGGTAGGGGCTGATATAGTGAGGAGCTAACTTGCCGGACATCCCAAACCTCTTCGGACCACGGAGTGGGGACACTCGTAGGTACACGTGACCTCCTACAGCAAACTCGAGATCACGCCTTCGGTTATCTGCATAGTTTTTCTGTCGGGTCTGTGCTGTCTTCAAACGGTCTCGAATCAGTTTGACCTACTTTTCCGCTTCCTTTAGTACATTAGGACTAAACACTTGCGCTTCACCCACCCCATTCCAACACAACGGGGTGCGACACTTTCGTCCAAGCAAGGCTTCATTTGGTGACATCTGGATACTGGATTGGTAACTGTTGTTGTATGAGAACTCAGCGTAAGGTAGACAGCGATCCCATGTGCCTTTGAAGTCCAAGGCACACGCTCGAAGCATGTCCTCTAAGATCTGGTTAACTCGTTCCGTTTGCCCATCTGTCTGTGGGTGATAGGCGGTACTGAAATTTAAGTTGGTACCCATTGCCTCGTGCAACTGTTGCCAGAACCTTGAGGTAAACTGAGTGCCTCGATCTGACACTATCTTCTTTGGGCAACTATATCTGCAAACCACGTGGGTCATATACAGGTCTGCCAACTTTTTCCCATCGTAGGTGGTCTTCACCGGTACAAAGTGAGCTGCCTTGGTTAGGCGGTCCACGATTACCCAGATGGAGTCATACCCGCTTGGGGTCCTTGGTAAGCCGGTAATGAAATCCATACCAATCTCTTCCCATTTCCACTCGGGAATTCGGAGAGGTTGTAACAAGCCGGCGGGTTTCTGATGCTCGGCCTTCACACTTTGGCAGATGTCGCATAAGGTTACATATTCGGCAACATCTCGCTTCATTCCAGCCCACCAGAAGTATTCCTTGATGTCTTGGTACATTTTGGTACTTCCCGGATGGATGGATTAAGCAGACTCATGAGCTTCTCTAAGAATGAGGTCTCTTAATTCCTTTTTAGCTGGCACGCGGATGCGGGATCCAAACCAAACAGTACCCTGGTCGTCGATGGTGAAACCTTTGAGTCTTTTCTTACGGATCTTATCCTTCATCTCCTTTATGACTTCGTCATCTCGTTGCGCTTCTCAAATTTGGGCTTCTAGGGTGGGTTGCACTGTGAGGTTGGCAAGGGTTCCGGTCGGGACCACGGTCAATTTCAACTTCTCAATTTCGCGGCACAGGTCATCCTGGGTCGGCCAAACTAGGGCGGTAGTACAGTAGGTCTTGCGACTTAACGCGTCGACGACCACATTTGCTTTTCCAGGATGGTAATTGTCACACCCTGAGGTTCTCCCAAATCGTAAAAATTAAATTTAATAATTTATCTGAGAAATTGTTGAATTAAATCTGGAGAAAAACCCAATTAAATAATGCACTAAAGAAGTGAAAATGGCAAGGTGGAATTTTTCTTGAGTTCCCCATGTCAAAATACATTAACAGGATTTTTAGTGGAATTTTGAGAGCCCTAAAAATAATTTTAACTAATTAAAAACCCTCAAGCGCAATAAATAAATCCCTGGGAAATTGTTTTCTTTTTCTTTTTCCTTTTCTTTTTCTTTTTCCTCTTCTCGGGCCGTCGGCCCATTTTTTTCCCCTCGGCCCAAGCCGAGCGCCGCCCCGCGCGCCGCTCTCCTTCCCTCCCGGACCGGCCCAGCCGGCCCAGGCCTCTCCCTCTCCCGGCCCCGGGCCGCCTCTTCCCCCGGCCCAAGGCCGCCGCGCCTCCCCGCGCCTCTCCTCCTTCCCGGGCCAGCCCGAGGCCACGGCCCGAGCCGCCCGGAAGTCCGCCGCGCCTCCCTCGCGCCGCGCCGCTGACGCGTGGGCCCGCCCGCGGCCGACTCCGCCTCCGACACGGCCGGCGCCGCCGCCCGCGCCGCCGCGTTTCGCGGGGAGTCCGCAACCGCCGCCGCCCGTGCCCTAGCCGGCCTCCTCCCCTATTTATTTCCCCCCCCCGAGGCCGCCGCCCCTCGTTTTCCCCGCGCCGCCACCGCCCTAACCCTAGCCGTGCGCCGTCGCCGAAGCTGCGCCGCCGCCTTTTTCCGCCGTCGGTAAGCGCCGCCGCCGCCCCTTTTCCCCTCTCCGTCGCCGCCGTTCGCGCGCCGCTCCGCCGCTCGGTTGCCGCCGCGCGCAGCCGTGCGCGCCGCCCGCGCCGCCGCTGCCGCGCGCACCCGCCGCTGCCCCGCCGCCTCCCGTGCGCCGCCGCCGCGAGCCGCCGCCCGCGCCGCTCGGCCCCAAACCCTAGCCGCCGCCGCGCGCCTCAGCCGTCGGATCGGCCACTCGGGCCGATCCCGACCGTCCGCTCCCCGCCCCGCGTGGCCGCCATGTGGCTGCCGCGTCGGCGCCACGTGCGTGCCACGTGGCCGCCACGTCGCCGCTCGCCGCCGCTGCCGCGGCTGACGTCAGCCCTAGCCCGGCTGACGTCAGCCCTAATCGCCGCCGCGGCTGACGTCAGCCCTAGCTCGGCTGACGTCGCCGCTGACGTCACCCTACGGGTTTATTGCGCAATAATTAATTAAGGATTTTTCTGTTTTAGTAAAAACACAGATAACTTCAAAAATTCATAACTAATTCATCCGGACTCCGTTTTAGTCCGTTCAAGTCTCAGAAAATTCATAAAAATGCAGAGAATCCATTAAAAATAGTTTTATTCTTTGTTTCAGTAGACTTATAGCATGTATTGTTGGTTGCTTTGTTTGTCGTGTAGATTCCGGTAATTCCGACTCTCCGGTTTACTTCGAAGTCGTTGCCGAAGTCGACCCAGCGCAAGAGCAAGGCAAGTCATACTTATTCATTTGATCATGTTGTACCTAAATTGCGAAACAGTCTTATTTTTCTCTAAATACTGCATTGTTTTATAATGTCATCTATGGGATAGTTTACCTATTGTACTCAGCCTTATATTGCAATTACCTTATTCCTTTGATAGCTTGGGAAATAATTTGAATAGTTGCTACAATAGAACTTGCTTAGCCCTGCTTAGAAACATTAGCTCACAATTGGGTTATTTAAAGCTTCATTAATACTTAATGATGGTTATTTCATGTTGGCTCGCGATGGTTAATCGTGGGTGATTTAATTAAATGTTTCAACTAAAATATTGATTAATGGTGGGTTGTGAGCACATGGTTTTGATGGTCGTGCTCATGACAATTAAGGACCGGTTCGCGGGAAACCCTGGAAGAATTACCGTACTTTCCACAAGCCAGCGTGGGTAATGGCTGGATTTGGAGTATAGCTTTTTCCTAGCCGACGTTCCCCGGAAAGGGTGGGCGTGATGGAGTTGAGTCGGCCGGGGATATACCGGTTGCTTGGCTGCCGGATTCACCAAGGCACGAGAGGGGGCTGCCCGTTGCCGGGAAGCGGAGCGGGGGCGAAACCTGAGGTGTGGTGCGATTGGTTAGGAAGGGTTATGCGAAGGGTCCTGTCACAGCTCCTTTTCCAGTGTACCGTGGTGGTATGTTGGCGCACAGTGATGTGTTGTAGGGCTGTGTCTTGTGGGTACAGATGTGCACCTCTGATCAGAGTAAAACTATTCGAATAGCCGTGCCCGCGGTTATGGGCGATCAACCAGATTCACCGTGATTAGTTGAACTCTTAAATAATTTGACTTAATGGAAATGGTTTAGTTCAGGTGGATGGTTGGGCCTGTCGCAACGTGGTGTAGCGTTGGACAGTGATGGTTTAATTATGACTAATTAATTCAACTGTTTTACTGTTTTCAACTATTGTTTTTAAATGCGTATTTTATGCAAAATAACCATTGCAGCTCTCCTTTGTTATTACTTGCATCATTATTTTCCTTTCCGGTATGACTTGTTGAGTACAGTGGGTAGTACTCAGTCTTGCTTTATTTTTCCCCACACCAGAGTTGGAGGTTGTTTCAGAGGAAGACTTTTCAGAAGAGTAGGCTTGTTGCTACCGTCGAGGAATGCCTGTGGTTTGGAGTCGCTACGTTGCGAGTGTTTAGTTTATTAGATTAGTTGTTTCCTTTTTCCGCTGCAGTTTTGTAAGAGATTTATATTGTTTTGTAAGACGTGGATCTGTATGGCAACTTTGTCATTTGTGTACCCTGGCTGGTCCTGGACAGGGATTTTAATACACAATTTGCTTTGGAAATTCTGGTAGTGAATTTCTGGGCGTGACAAGTTGGTATCAGAGCCGACCTTGACCGTAGGACAAGCCAACTGGAAACCTTAAGAGCCCTCTAAAATTTTTCATGTGCATTTTCCCTTAAATTTTAAATTGTTTTGGGAAAAGTCCGGGAACTGTGGTCTTTGGGATTTTTGAAAAAAAAAAGGGGTTCCTTGCATCAAAATTTTCTTTTTGAGCATATGTTGAGTCCCGTTCCTTTGCCCTCTGTAGATGGCAGGTCATCCCCCGACGCACCGTGGTCAGAATATGGAAGGCTTCGTGGCAGAGCTTGCCCGTATGACTTTGGTTGTAGGATACCTTGAAGCGCCGGAGTACACCACGATCGAGCCTCTCAGTGGCGAGTTCCCGTTCCGAGTTCGTTTGGAAGTACATGGCTTCGTGGGCACCAATCTTCCCAATATGGTGGTCACCGCTTCAGGAGGATCTGACGAGCACGCCTGTCAGGAGGCGGCTTACTTGATGATGGCCAGGATGCGAGAACTACACGACTACGCTCTCCACAACTCGGCGTACCGTTATCATCCTCGTCGCGGTAGCTCTTCTACCAGCAGCACCTACCGATCTGCAGCGGAGGAGAACGACACTACCTTCGGACGGATGGTCACAGTGATGAAGGGTCTGGACAAGATGCACGCCGATCTCCACAAGGCATCCAAGGCTCTTAATGACCAGAAGTTGATCAAGATTGCCCGTTTGGAGGATGAAGTCGCGCGACTCAAGGCCGATAATGCTAGGTTGCGAGGACACCCAGCGTCAGGAGGACTCAGGATTCGTACCATGCCAAGGAAGAGGACCACTGCTCCTGTACGTATCCAGCTTGCGCCAAGGAATTCACCACCCGCTCCAACGCCAGTTCCGCCGCCGCCACCAGGGTTCGCCATCACCTTCGCCCCGGCGTCTGCGTACCAGGGTCCAGCCAGTGGTAGCGGAGGTTGGTTGCACGCCACACCCAGTGGTAGCAACGGCAGTGGTTCAAGTTCAGAGCCAACAAGTGGAGACACTGCCATGGCGGATTCCGGAAACCGTTCTGAGCATTAGGCTCGTTACCCTTAGTTTTTCGTTTTTCTTAGTTTGATTTCTTGTTAGATGCTGTGTGTTAGGTTTGTTGTTCTGGGGTTTAGCCGATGGTCGATACCATGTGCCTATGGTATGGCTATCTTATTAAGGATTTTTGCGTGCTGTTTTGGAAGTGTTTTAAGTTAGATCACAACAATTACAGTTAAATTAATAATATATTAAAGCTTTGTTCTGAGCAATCTGTTTTCTTTCTTGTCCATTTCTTTCTGCTGGTTTTTCTCCTTCAGATGGTCAACACCAGGACAAGTGGTAACAACAACGGACAAGAGGGATCCCAGACTAATGGAACCAACACCAACGCTCCTCCTCCACCACCGGATAATCCCACTCTTGCTCAAGTGCTAGCTAGCCAGACGCAGATGATGGCGGCTATGATGCAGCAAATGCAGCAGCAGCATCAACAAATGCAACAGCAAATGTTGCAACAGATGCAACAACAAGCTCAACAGCAGCAGCAGCAGGCCCAACAGAATCAACCACCACCCCAATCCAAGTTGCCAGAGTTTCTTCGTGTCAGACCGCCGGTTTTCTCAAGTACTACTAATCCCATGGAAGCGAATGATTGGCTTCATGTTATTGAGAAGAAGCTTAATCTACTCCAGTGCAATGATCAAGAGAAGGTCGCTTTTGCTACCCATCAATTGCAGGGTCCCGCTTCGGCTTGGTGGGATAACTATTTGGTTACCCGTCCACCCGGAACGGAGGTCACTTGGGCGGAGTTTTGCCGCAGTTTCAGGAAAGCCCAAATTCCTGACGGCATAGTAGCCCAGAAGAAGAGGGAGTTTAGAGCGCTCCACCAAGGTAGTAGAACAGTGACGGAGTACCTTCATGAGTTTAACCGTCTCGCACGTTACGCTCCGGAGGATGTGCGCACTGATGCGGAAAGGCAGGAAAAGTTTCTTTCCGGCCTGGATGATGAATTGACCAACCAGCTAATCTCAGGGGATTATGCTGATTTCGAGAAGTTAGTTGATAAGGCGATCCGTCAAGAGGATCAACGCAACAGGATGGATCGGAAGAGGAAAGCAGTCCAATTCAGGACGCAGCAGGGAAGTCAACAGAAGCCCCGGTTCACCGCCGGACAGCAGGGTGGACCTACTACAATGATTGTTCGTCAACATCGACCTTACCAGCCTGGTAATTTCAACAACAACAATTCCGGCAACCGCAACAACAACGGGGGACAGCCCAACCGCAACCCGGTTCCGCGCCCGCCAACGGCCGCAGCTCAGCCAGCTCCATCGACTCAACCCAGGAAGGAGTCCGGCGGAAAATCATTTGTCTGCTTCAACTGCAACGAGCCCGGACACTTCGCCGACAAGTGCCCGAAGCCAAGGCGTGCAGGACCCAAGTTTGTTCATGCCCGTGTCAACCATGCGTCAGCAGAAGAGGCACAGGCTGCACCAGAAGTGGTATTGGGTACGTTTCCTGTCAATTCAGTTCCAGCTATCACTCTTTTTGATTCTGGTGCTACACATTCCTTTTTATCAAAGCGTTTTGCTGGGACATATGGGTTGTCAGTAGTGAAACTTAGAACACCTATGTGGGTTCACACTCCTGGGAATGAGATGACCACAGCCCACTATTGCCCCTCTGTGGAAATAGAAATCCAGGGTTCTAAATTTCTAGCCAATCTTATCCTTCTTGAGTCCAAGGACCTAGATGTCATTCTTGGGATGGATTGGTTAACAAGGCACAAGGGAGTTATCGATTGCGCTAGTCGCACTATCACTCTGGTTAATGAGAAAGGAGAAGTCGTGAAATTCCAGTCGCCGACACCCCCGAAGCAGAGAGTGTGCTTGAACCAAGTAGATGGGATGAAACAGATCGCAGAAGAAGGGAAAGATATTAAGAAGTTGGAGGATATTCCTATTGTTAGAGAGTACCCTGAAGTCTTTCCGGATGACATAACCACAATGCCACCAAAGAGAGAAATTGAATTTCGGATTGATTTAGTACCGGGAACTGCCCCGATACACAAGAGACCCTATAGGATGGGAGCCAATGAACTGGCGGAAGTCAAGAAGCAAGTTGATGAGCAGTTGCAGAAAGGATATATTCGCCCGAGTACGTCACCTTGGAGTGCTCCGGTGATCTTTGTGGAGAAGAAAGATAAGACCAAGAGGATGTGCGTCGACTATCGCGCCCTCAATGAGGTGACCGTCAAGAACAAATACCCGTTACCTCGGATTGATGATTTGTTTGATCAGCTAAAGGGAGCAACATGGTTCTCCAAGATAGACCTGCGATCAGGCTACCATCAATTGAGGATTAGAGATGAGGACATTCCGAAGACAGCATTCACTACTCGGTATGGGTTGTTTGAGTGCACAGTCATGTCTTTTGGACTTACCAATGCACCGGCCTTTTTCATGAACTTGATGAATAAGGTGTTCATGGAATTTCTGGATAAGTTCGTCGTGGTTTTTATCGATGATATACTTGTTTACTCTAAGTGCAAGGAGGATCATGAGCAACATCTTCGCCTCGTACTTGAGAAATTAAAAGAACACCAGTTGTATGCCAAGTTTAGCAAGTGTGACTTTTGGCTCGAGGAGGTACAGTTCCTAGGCCACATCATCTCAGCTCGAGGAGTAGCAGTAGACCCGTCGAATGTGGAGTCGGTTACCAGGTGGAAGCCTCCGCGCACGGTTTCGCAGATTAGGAGTTTTCTTGGACTTGCGGGTTACTACCGTCGGTTCATTGAGAATTTCTCCAAGATTGCCAAGCCAATGACACAGTTACTGAAAAAGGACGAGAAGTTCAAGTGGTCCGTAGAGTGCAACAAAAGTTTTGAAGAACTTAAGAAGAAGTTGGTAACGGCACCAGTCTTAATTCTGCCAGATCAGACTGAAGATTTTCGGGTTTATTGCGATGCGTCTCGCCAAGGGCTAGGATGTGTATTGATGCAAGAAGGCAGAGTGGTTGCATACGCTTCGCGTCAACTGCGCCCACATGAGAATAATTACCCCACTCATGATCTGGAATTAGCAGCAGTGGTGCATGCCCTAAAGATCTGGAGACATTATCTTATTGGAAACCGTTGTGAGGTGTATACGGATCACAAGAGTTTGAAGTATATCTTCACCCAACCGGACTTAAATCTCCGTCAGCGAAGATGGTTGGAATTGATTAAAGACTATGATCTCGGAATCCACTACCATCCCGGTAAAGCTAATGTCGTGGCAGATGCTTTAAGCCGGAAGAGCTACTGTAACTCCACCAGTTTGGAAGAGATGAGCAGCCAATGGCAACGAGACTTCGAACGGCTGAACCTCGGTATTGTTGAACATGGGTTCGCGTCCGCTTTAGAAGTGCGACCAACGCTCGTGGAGCAGGTCCGAGCATAGCAGAGCTCAAGAAAAACATGAGGGTTGGAAAGGCCCGAGATTTCTCCGAAGATGAGCATGGCACGATATGGATGGGAGAAAGACTGTGCGTCCCGGAAGACAAAGAGTTAAAGGAGTTAATACTCACGGAAGCCCATCAAACTCAGTATTCAATTCACCTTGGCAGTACCAAGATGTACCAAGACCTTAAAGAAAAGTTCTGGTGGGTTAGCATGAGAAGAGAAATAGCTGAATTCGTCGCACTCTGTGACGTGTGCCAGCGAGTCAAGGCAGAGCATCAAAGGCCTGCAGGACTGTTACAGCCTCTCCAAATTCCGGAATGGAAATGGGAAGAAATT
>BDMV01000003.1:32744731-32758384 GCA_008326285.1 Oryza officinalis | reverse complement strand
GTTGCAGCGAGACTTCGAACGGCTGAACCTCGGTATTGTTGAACATGGGTTCGCGTCCGCTTTAGAAGCACGACCAACGCTCATGGAGCAGGTCAGAGCAGCTCAAGCTAAAGATCCCGAGATAGCAGAGCTCAAGAAAAACATGAGGGTTGGAAAGGCCCGAGACTTTTCCGAGGACGAGCATGGCACGATATGGATGGGAGAAAGACTGTGCGTCCCGGAAGACAAAGAGTTAAAGGAGTTAATACTCACGGAAGCCCATCAAACTCAGTATTCAATTCACCCTGGCAGTACCAAGATGTACCAAGACCTTAAAGAAAAGTTTTGGTGGGTTAGCATGAGAAGAGAAATAGCCGAATTCGTCGCACTCTGTGACGTGTGCTAGCGAGTCAAGGCAGAGCATCAAAGGCCTGCAGGACTGTTACAGCCTCTCCAAATTCCGGAATGGAAATGGGAAGAAATTGGAATGGATTTCATCACAGGTTTGCCAAGAACGTCGTCTGGACATGATTCTATCTGGGTCATCGTGGATCGACTCACGAAGGTGGCTCATTTCATTCCTGTGCATACTACTTACTCTGGAAAGAAGCTAGCAGAACTCTACCTCGCAAGAATCATGTGTTTACACGGAGTGCCTAAGAAGATCGTATCGGATCGAGGAAGCCAGTTCACCTCAAAGTTCTGGCAGAAATTACAAGAAGAATTGGGAACCCGTTTGAACTTTAGCACGGCTTACCATCCGCAAACTGATGGCCAGACTGAGCGAGTGAACCAGATACTTGAGGATATGCTCAGAGCCTGTGCGCTTGATTTTGGAGGAGCATGGGACAAGAGTTTGCCATATGCCGAGTTCTCCTACAACAACAGTTATCAAGCCAGCTTGCAGATGGCACCATTTGAGGCGTTGTATGGCAGAAAGTGCCGTACCCCGCTCTTTTGGGATCAGACCGGAGAACGACAACTATTTGGGACTGAAGTCTTGAGTGATGCGGAAGAAAAGGTCAGAACCGTCAGAGAAAGGTTGAGAATTGCGCAGTCTCGACAGAAAAGCTATGCCGACAATCGTCGAAGGGAGTTAACTTTCGAAATAGGGGACTTTGTGTACCTTCGTGTCACACCGCTTCGAGGAGTACACCGCTTTCAAACTAAAGGCAAATTGGCACCACGCTTTGTGGGACCATACAAGATCTGCGAGCGTCGAGGAGAAGTTGCTTACCAGCTTGAGCTTCCACCCAACATGGCCGGTATTCACGATGTGTTTCACGTCTCGCAATTGAAGAAATGCTTGAGAGTACCGGAAGAACAGGCCAGTCCCGATCAAATTGAGATTCAAGAGGACTTGACTTATGTGGAGAAGCCGATTCGTATTCTCGAAACCAGCGAGAGGAGGACCAGAAACAAGGTTACCAGGTTCTGCAGAGTTCAGTGGAGCCATCATTCCGAGGAAGAAGCTACATGGGAAAGAGAGGATGAATTGAAGGCTGCCCATCCGCACCTCTTCGCCAGCACCTCCGAATCTCGGGGTCGAGATTCCGTTTAAGGGGGGTAGGTTTGTCACACCCTGAGGTTCTCCCAAATCGTAAAAATTAAATTTAATAATTTATCTGAGAAATTGTTGAATTAAATCTGGAGAAAAACCCAATTAAATAATGCATTAAAGAAGTGGAAATGGCAAGGTGGAATTTTTCTTGAGTTCCCCATGTCAAAATACATTAACAGGATTTTTAGTGGAATTTTCAGAGCCCTAAAAATAATTTTAACTAATTAAAAACCCTCAAGCGCAATAAATAAATCCCTGGGAAATCCTTTTTCCTTTTCTTTTTCTTTTTCCTCTTCTCGGGCCGTCGGCCCATTTTCCCCTCCGGCCCAAGCCGAGCCGCGCGCTCCTCTTTCCCTCCCGGACCGGCCCAGCCGGCCCAGGCCTTTCCCCCTCCCGGCCCCGGGCCGCCTTTTTCCCCCCCCCGGCCCAAGGCCGCCGCGCCTCCCCGCGCCCCTCCCCTTCCCGGGCCGGCCCGAGGCCGCGGCCCGAGCCGCCCGGAAGTCCGCCGCGCCTCCCTCGCGCCGCGCCCGCTGACGCGTGGGCCCGCCCGCGGCCGAGTCCGCCTCCGACACGGCCGGCCGCCGCGCCGCCCGCGCCGCCGCGTTTCCCGGCGGGACTCCCGCCGCGCGCCCTATTTATTTTCCCCCCCCGAGGCCGCCGCCCCTCGTTTTCCCCGCGCCGCCGCCGCCCTAACCCTAGCCGTGAGCGCCGCCGTCGCCGAAGCCGCGCCGCCGCCTTTTTTCCGCCGTCGGTAAGCGCCGCCGCCGCCCTTCTTTTTTCCCTCTCCGCCACTCCCGTGAGCGCGCGCTCGCTCCGCCGCTCGGCTGCCGCCCCGCGGGGTCGTCGCGTCGCTCCGCCGCCGTCGCGAGCCGCTGCTCCGCCGCCTCCCGTGCGCCGCCGCCGCGAGCCGCCGCCCCGCCGCCGCCCGCGCCGCTCGGCCCCAAACCCTAGCCGCCGCCGCGCGCGTAGCCGTCAGATCGGCCACTCGGGCCGATCCCGGCCGCCCGCTCCCGCCCCGCGTGGCCGCCACGTGGGCGCCGCGTGGCTGCCGCGTCGGCGCCACGTGTGCGCCACGTGGAGCGCAGCCGCCGCCACCGCGGCTGACGTCAGCCCTAGCCGCTGACGTCAGCAGTGACGTCAGCCCTAAGGGTTTATTGCGCAATAATTAATTAAGGATTTTTCTGTTTTAGTAAAAACACAGATAACTTCAAAAATTCATAACTAATTCATCCGGACTCCGTTTTAGTCCGTTCAAGTCTCAGAAAATTCATAAAAATGCAGAGAATCCATTAAAAATAGTTTTGTTCTTTGTTTCAGTAGACTTATAGCATGTATTGTTGTTTGCTTTGTTTGTCGTGTAGATTCCGGTAATTCCGATTCTCCGGTTTACTTCGAAGTCGTTGCCGAAGTCGACCCAGCGCAAGAGCAAGGCAAGTCATACTTATTCATTTGATCATGTTGTACCTAAATTGCGAAACAGTCTTATTTTTCTCTAAATACTGCATTGTTTTATAATGTCATCTATGGGATAGTTTACCTATTGTACTCAGCCTTATATTGCAATTACCTTATTCCTTTGATAGCTTGGGAAATAATTTGAATAGTTGCTACAATAGAACTTGCTTAGCCCTGCTTAGAAACATTAGCTCACAATTGGGATATTTAAAGCTTCATTAATACTTAATGATGGTTATTTCATGTTGGCTCGCGATGGTTAATCGTGGGTGATTTAATTAAATGTTTCAACTAAAATATTGATTAATGGTGGGTTGTGAGCACATGGTTTTGATGGTCGTGCTCATGACAATTAAGGACCGGTTCGCGGGAAACCCTGGAAGAATTACCGTACTTTCCACAAGCCAGCGTGGGTAATGGCTGGATTTGGAGTATAGCTTTTTCCTAGCCGACGTTCCCCGGAAAGGGTGGGCGTGATGGAGTTGAGTCGGCCGGGGATATACCGGTTGCTTGGCTGCCGGATTCACCAAGGCACGAGAGGGGGCTGCCCGTTGCCGGGAAGCGGAGCGGGGGCGAAACCTGAGGTGTGGTGCGATTGGTTAGGAAGGGTTATGCGAAGGGTCCTGTCACAGCTCCTTTTCCGGTGTACCGTGGTGGTATGTTGGCGCACAGTAATGTGTTGTAGGACTGTGTCTTGTGGGTACAGTTGTACACCTCTGATCAGAGTAAAACTATTCGAATAGCCGTGCCCGCGGTTATGGGCGATCAACCAGATTCACCGTGATTAGTTGAACTCTTAAATAATTTGACTTAATGGAAATGGTTTAGTTCAGGTGGATGGTTGGGCCTGTCGCAACGTGGTGTAGCGTTGGACAGTGATGGTTTAATTATGACTAATTAATTCAACTGTTTTACTGTTTTCAACTATTGTTTTTAAATGCGTATTTTATGCAAAATAACCATTGCAGCTCTCCTTTGTTATTACTTGCATCATTATTTTCCTTTCCGGTATGACTTGTTGAGTACAGTGGGTAGTACTCAGTCTTGTTTTATTTTTCCCCACACCAGAGTTGGAGGTTGTTTCAGAGAAAGACTTTTCAGAAGAGTAGGCTTGTTGCTACCGTCGAGGAATGCCTGTGGTTTGGAGTCGCTACGTTGCGAGTGTTTAGTTTATTAGAATAGTTGTTTTCTTTTTTCCGCTGCAGTTTTGTAAGAGATTTTTATTGTTTTGTAAGACGTGGAGCTGTATGGCAACTTTGTCATTTGTGTACCCTGGCTGGTACTGGACAGGGATTTTAATACACAATTTGCTTTGGAAATTCTGGTAGTGAATTTCTGGGCGTGACAGCCTCCCGGGCAGCCTCCTCGGCCTGGCGGACTCTGGCCGCCTCCCGAGCAGCCTCCTCGGCCTGGCGGACTCGGCCCGCCTCCCGAGCGGCCTCTTGAGGTTCCCGTAGGTGGACTGCGGCTTCCTACAGGTCGGCCTCCTGTCTCTGAGCCTCCGCGGCCGCCGCCCCCCGGACTCGTTGCCCGCGGGCCGGCCGGCCTTGGAGTGACGCGTGGGGCGGGACGGGATCTCGCTGAGGCAGAAGAAAAACACGAAACAGAGAGAGATAAGTAAAGACGAGCCCTGGGGGTTTGGGAATAAGAGTGTGGTCGCTGTGGGTGAGAGGTCGAACCTGCGGGGTGACCGGCTGAACGACCACTTCGGGGGCGTGATGAGGCTCCCCCTGCATGGCTCGGTCTCCCCCATCTTGCGGAGCCGCTTCTTCTTCCGCTCCCCCTCGGGCTGGGGCGTCGGTGCGGCGCCCTTCGGGCGCCTGCCGCTGACACGCACCGCCCCGCCCCCTCGGGGAGGAGATGGAGGAGGCGTCGCCTCCTGCTTCCTCTTCCCCTTGGCGTCGGCAGAGCGGCTGCCCCCTGAACCCCCGCCGTGGGTCCTAGAAGCATGGCCCCCTCTGGGGGTAGATTGGTCCCCTCTGCGGCTACCGCCCGCACCATCATGGCCTCGGGGGCCCCGATCCCCTGACGCCCCGACCACCTGCATGATGGCCAGGATGTTGGCGCGCTCTGGGTCGCTGCAGAGGGGGAGGATCCCCCGAGGGATGAGGGATGATTCCACGGAGCTAAGGTTTAGCACTCGTTGGACCACCATCCTGAAGTCCTCGGGGTCCCAATCCCACTTACGCCCCTGGTGGGTCCTCAGGAGGTCCTCGGTCCCGGTGTACTCCCAGGCGCCCCGGGCGCGTCGCCGAAGCGGCGCGATCCGGCGGCGGAGGTAGTTGCCGAACACCATGGCCCCTGTGAGCCGTGGGTTCGCAGGCCCGCCAGGCGGTCCAGGACGGCGTCGTAGTCGTCCCCCAGATCCACCGTCGCCCGCCAGCTTGGCGCCTGCACTAGGGGCTGGCTCGGGAGTCGGAGGCGTGCTTCGTCGGGGAGGGGGGTGTAGAACCAATCGCTCTTCCAGTCGTCCCACTTCTTGCGAAGGACGCACGGGATGTAGCGGTTCAACACCTGCCCCCGCGGCTGGAAGTAGCAGCCACCGACCACCGTCAGCGGCGATACCGGCTGCACGGTGAAGAACCACCGAAACAGCCGAAGGGATGGGCGCACCCCGATGAACATCTCGCACAGGTGTGCGAAGATGGCCAGCGTCATCACCGCGTTGGGGGTGAGGTGCGCCATCTGGAGGCCATAGAACTCCAGAACATCCATGAAAAATGTGGAGAATGGCGGGATCAAGCCCGCCATGGCGAAGGAGAGAAAGAAGACGGACCGCTCCGGGTAGTGCGGCGCTGGGCGTCCCTCGCCCAGCGCGACCACCTCCCGGGTGGCAGATTTCGGCATGAACCGGCGCGGCAGCCCGGCCTACCTCTCGCTAGTGATGCGAGAAGGCGGCAGCACGCTGCCATCTAGCGGTGCGGAGCTCCGCGTCATGGCGCTGGCGGGGGGGAGCTTGAGAACGAGAGAGCGTGGCGAGAGTAAGGCGAGAGAAACGAAAGGGCTAGAGCACGGATGGCAAAGGCAAGTAAAAAGTGGCGAGAGGAAGGAAACGAATCCCTTCCTCGGCGCCTTTTATGGCCTTGCCTCCGCCGCGCTCGGCTCCTCGTTTCCCGCGCCCACTTCCTTGCCCCCTCGTTTCTTGTGCCCACGCCTCCACTAACCCCACTCGCCCGCCTACGGTGCACGCGTCAGTCGTGCGACCGTGACAGTTGAGGAGGGATAGATCGTGTGCACATTAATCGCGCTCGGTTACCGCAAAAAGCGCCATCATCACATACCCAGGCGAAATGGACCGAGGTGTCCCGATCCACGCGCTGCCTCGAGTAATGTTGCGGTTACAAGGAGACCGCTCATTAATGTCGACTGGCATTCTTCACCAATGTGTGCGGCTCGCGACCGTAGGAGTCCTGCCCACCTTTGGGGGCCGGTCCCACCTGTCATCAGGCCCGAGGGGTGGCGTCAAGCCTGGCTGCCCCCCCCCCGGGTATGGCCACCCAGGCGTAACGCCGGGGGCTACTATCGGTGACATGGGACCGGGGGTGTCGAGACCAAAGGGAAGGGCGGCCACAGGGATCCACGTGGCCCGTTCCCCCGGAGGGGTCGGGCCCGAGGGTGACGTGGCGGCTGCCCTCCCGGTTTCCCCCCGGGGTCGGGCCGCTCCCGTTTCTGCCCCGAGGGCTAGGGCGCCCCGACCCCCTGTGGTTTTGGTGCCACGTGTGCAGGTTAGGTGAGCATGGCAGAGCTCACCTAACCGCATTTATGGCGGTTCAGACGAGCGCACTACGCCGCATTTAATGCGGCGTGGCGCGTGCATGTCCGGTCCGTGACCGATCACTGCGAGTGACCGATCGCAGACCGGTCAGATAGCGGGTTAGGTGGCGCCAGGCGGGCTGCAGCACGCCTCGCCCCGTCCCGTCGGAATGATGAGAGCCCTCTGTCTCTCGTCTCTCAGCCGGAGTTGGCGTGCCAACTCCTGGAGTTGGTATGTCAGCCCCGGTCAGATGCTTTCCCGATTCCGGCGCAGGCGAGACGAGAAAGTCGCCCGCCATTTAATGAAAGTTGAAATGGGCGTTCCCCGGATGGGTCGACTGGCCAAGCAGAGGCGCGCTGCAGTGTCCGTCAGAGGCTGCTTCCGGTAGTAGGATAGCCCTAAATGTAAAAGAATGTTTTCTTTCTTAGGCAGCTCGTGGCCCGTGTGGTAGCCCCTTGCCATATAAAAGGAGGCCCAGGCCTAGGAGAGAGGAGAGAGGACTCTGGCCGACTCGGTCTGGGGGCTGGACTCTCTCTGAATCCCATCACACTCTCAGATCTACCAGAATACAGGAGTAGGGTATTACGCTTCTTAGTGGCCCGAACCTGTCTAAACCGCCTGCGTCCACGCGTTTTTTCTCGCTGAGATCCCACGAATCAGGGGCAAAGAATTTCACCTTGCGCCCCCGGCCGAACCGGCAAAGGGGGACCTGCATGGTCTCCCGGTGAGGAGTTTCACCCTCCGTCAGACATGGCGCTTACGTGACAATTTGATTTAGAAAATAATAAAAATTATGACCCCACATATCAGTTACACCAAAAAAATTAATTAAAAAATGGTGGGACCCATGTGGGCCCTACATGTCATTCTCACCCCTCCTCTTCTTCCTCCTATCTCCCCATCTGCCCTGTCTTCATTTATCTCCCCTCTCCTCTCTCCAGGAGCCGACGGAGAGGGAATCCACTCATTTCTCGTCGAGCTTGTGGACCTTCTCGTCGATCCGTGCGCGCATCTTGGCGAGCAGCTGTCACACCCTGAGGTTCTCCCAAATCGTAAAAATTAAATTTAATAATTTATCTGAGAAATTGTTGAATTAAATCTGGAGAAAAACCCAATTAAATAATGCATTAAAGAAGTGGAAATGGCAAGGTGGAATTTTTCTTGAGTTCCCCATGTCAAAATACATTAACAGGATTTTTAGTGGAATTTTCAGAGCCCTAAAAATAATTTTAACCAATTAAAAACCCTCAAGCGCAATAAATAAATCCCTGGGAAATTCTTTTTCCTTTTCTTTTTCTTTTTCCTCTTCTCGGGCCGTCGGCCCATTTTCCCCTCCGGCCCAAGCCGCTGTCGCGCGCGCCTCCTTCCCCTCCCGGACCGGCCCAGCCGGCCCAAGTCCGCCGCTGCCTCCCCGCGCCTCTCCTCCTTCCCGGGCCGGCCCGAGGCCGTGGCCCGAGCCGCCCGGAAGTCCGCCGCGCCTCCCCGCGCCGCTCGCCCGCTGACTCGTGGGCCCGCGGCCAAGTCGTCTCCGACTCGGCCGGCGCCGCCAAGCCGCCCGCGCCGCCGTGTTTCGCGGGGACTCCGCAACCGCCGCCGCCCGTGCCCTAGCCGCCCTCCTCCCCTATTTATTTCCCCGCGCCGCGACCCCTCTCCCGTTTCCCACGCCGCCGCCGCCCTAACCCTAGCCCGTGCGCCGCCGTCGCCGAAGCCGCGCCGCCGCCGTTTTCCGCCGTCGGTAAGCGCCGCCGCCGCCGCCCCTTTTCCCCTCTCCGTCGCCGCCGTTCGCGCGCCGCTCCGCCGCTCGGTTGCCGCCTCGCGCCGCCGTGCGCGCCGCCCGCGCCGCCGCTGCCGCGCGCACCCGCCGCTGCCCCCGCCGCCTCCCGTGCGCCGCCGCCGCGAGCCGCCGCTCCGCCGCCGCCCGCGCGCGCCGCCGCTCGGCCAAACCCTAACCCTAGCCGCCGCCCGCGCGCCTCAGCCGTCGGATCGGCCACTCGGGCCGATCCCGGCCGCCCGCTCCCGCCCCGCGTGGCCGCCACGTGGGCGCCGCGTGGCTGCCGCGTCGGCGCCACGTGTGCGCCACGTGGTGCGCAGCCGCCGCCGCGGCTGACGTCAGCCCTAGCCGCTGACGTCAGCAGTGACGTCAGCCCTAAGGGTTTATTGCGCAATAATTAATTAAGGATTTTTCTGTTTTAGTAAAAACACAGATAACTTCAAAAATTCATAACTAATTCATCCGGACTCCGTTTTAGTCCGTTCAAGTCTCAGAAAATTCATAAAAATGCAGAGAATCCATTAAAAATAGTTTTATTCTTTGTTTCAGTAGACTTATAGCATGTATTGTTGTTTGCTTTGTTTGTCGTGTAGATTCCGGTAATTCCGATTCTCCGGTTTACTTCGAAGTCGTTGCCGAAGTCGACCCAGCGCAAGAGCAAGGCAAGTCATACTTATTCATTTGATCATGTTGTACCTAAATTGCGAAACAGTCTTATTTTTCTCTAAATACTGCATTGTTTTATAATGTCATCTATGGGATAGTTTACCTATTGTACTCAGCCTTATATTGCAATTACCTTATTCCTTTGATAGCTTGGGAAATAATTTGAATAGTTGCTATAATAGAACTTGCTTAGCCCTGCTTAGAAACATTAGCTCACAATTGGGTTATTTAAAGCTTCATTAATACTTAATGATGGTTATTTCATGTTGGCTCGCGATGGTTAATCGTGGGTGATTTAATTAAATGTTTCAACTAAAATATTGATTAATGGTGGGTTGTGAGCACATGGTTTTGATGGTCGTGCTCATGACAATTAAGGACCGGTTCGCGGGAAACCCTGGAAGAATTACCGTACTTTCCACAAGCCAGCGTGGGTAATGGCTGGATTCGGAGTATAGCTTTTTCCTAGCCGACGTTCCCCGGAAAGGGTGGGCGTGATGGAGTTGAGTCGGCCGGGGATATACCGGTTGCTTGGCTGCCGGATTCACCAAGGCACGAGAGGGGGCTGCCCGTTGCCGGGAAGCGGAGCGGGGGCGAAACCTGAGGTGTGGTGCGATTGGTTAGGAAGGGTTATGCGAAGGGTCCTGTCACAGCTCCTTTTCCAGTGTACCGTGGTGGTATGTTGGCGCACAGTAATGTGTTGTAGGACTGTGTCTTGTGGGTACAGATGTACACCTCTGATCAGAGTAAAACTATTCGAATAGCCGTGCCCGCGGTTATGGGCGATCAACCAGATTCACCGTGATTAGTTGAACTCTTAAATAATTTGACTTAATGGAAATGGTTTAGTTCAGGTGGATGGTTGGGCCTGTCGCAACGTGGTGTAGCGTTGGACAGTGATGGTTTAATTATGACTAATTAATTCAACTGTTTTACTGTTTTCAACTATTGTTTTTAAATGCGTATTTTATGCAAAATAACCATTGCAGCTCTCCTTTGTTATTACTTGCATCATTATTTTCCTTTCCGGTATGACTTGTTGAGTACAGTGGGTAGTACTCAGTCTTGCTTTATTTTTCCCCACACCAGAGTTGGAGGTTGTTTCAGAGGAAGACTTTTCAGAAGAGTAGGCTTGTTGCTACCGTCGAGGAATGCCTGTGGTTTGGAGTCGCTACGTTGCGAGTGTTTAGTTTATTAGAATAGTTGTTTCCTTTTTCCGCTGCAGTTTTGTAAGAGATTTTTATTGTTTTGTAAGACGTGGATCTGTATGGCAACTTTGTCATTTGTGTACCCTGGCTGGTCCTGGACAGGGATTTTAATACACAATTTGCTTTGGAAATTCTGGTAGTGAATTTCTGGGCGTGACAAGTTGGTATCAGAGCCGACCTTGACCGTAGGACAAGCCAACTGGAAACCTTAAGAGCCCTCTAAAATTTTTCATGTGCATTTTCCCTTAAATTTTAAATTGTTTTGGGAAAAGTCCGGGAATTGTGGTCTTTGGGATTTTTTTTGAAAAAAAAAAAGAGGTTCCTTGCATAAAAATTTTCTTTTTGAGCATATGTTGAGTCCCGTTCCTTTGCCCTCTGTAGATGGCAGGTCATCCCCCGACGCACCGTGGTCAGAATATGGAAGGCTTCGTGGCAGAGCTTGCCCGTATGACTTTGGTTGTGGGTTACCTCGAGGCGCCGGAGTACACCACGATCGAGCCTCTGAGTGGCGAGTTCCCGTTCCGAGTCGTTTGGAAGTACATGGCTTCGTGGGCACCAATCTTCCCAATATGGTGGTCACCGCTTCAGGAGGATCTGACGAGCACGCCTGTCAGGAGGCGGCTTACTTGATGATGGCCAGGATGCGAGAACTACACGACTACGCTCTCCACAACTCAGCGTACCGTTATCATCCTCGTCGCGGTAGCTCTTCTACCAGCAGCACCTACCGATCTGCAGCGGAGGAGAACGACACTACCTTCGGATGGATGGTCACGGTGATGAAGGGCCTGGACAAGATGCACGCCGATCTCCACAAGGCATCCAAGGCTCTTAATGACCAGAAGTTGATCAAGATTGCCCGCTTGGAGGATGAAGTCGCGCGACTCAAGGCCGATAATGCTAGGTTGCGAGGACACCCAGTGTCAGGAGGACTCAGGATTCGTACCATGCCAAGGAAGAGGACCACTGCTCCTATACGTATTCAGCTTGCGCCAAGGAATTCACCACCCGCTTCAACGCCAGTTCCGCCGCCGCCACCAGGGTTCGCCATCACCTTCGCCCCGGCGTTTGCGTACCAGGGTCCAGCTAGTGGTAGCGGAGGTTGGTTGCACGCCACACCCAGTGGTAGCAACGGCAGTGGTTCAAGTTCAGAGCCAACAAGTGGAGACACTGCCATGGCGGATTCCGAAAATCGTTCCGAGCATTAGGCTCGTTACCCTTAGTTTTCCGTTTTCTTAGTTTGGTTGCTNTCGTTACCCTTAGTTTTTCGTTTTACTTAGTTTGATTGCTTGTTAGATGCTGTGTGTTAGGTTTGTCGTTCTGGGGTTTAGCCGATGGCCGATACCATGTGCCTATGGTATGGCTATCTTATTAAGGATTTTTGCGTGCTGTTTGGGAAGTGTTTTAAGTTAGATCATAACAATTACAGTTAAATTAATAATATATTAAAGCTTTGTTCTGAGCAATCTGTTTTCTTTCTTGTCCATTTCTTTCTGCTGGTTTTTCTCCTTCAGATGGTCAACACCAGGACAAGTGGTAACAACAACGGACAAGGGGGATCCCAGACTAATGGAACCAACACTAACGCTCCTCCTCCACCACCGGATAATCCCACTCTTGCTCAAGTGCTAGCTAGCCAGACGCAGATGATGGCGGCTATGATGCAGCAAATGCAGCAGCATCAACAAATGCAACAGCAAATGTTGCAACAGATGCAACAACAAGCTCAACAGCAGCAGCAGCAGGCCCAACAGAATCAACCACCACCCCAATCCAAGTTGCCAGAGTTTCTTCGTGTCAGACCGCCGGTTTTCTCAAGTACTACTAATCCCATGGAAGCGAATGATTGGCTTCATGTTATTGAGAAGAAGCTTAATCTACTCCAGTGCAATGATCAAGAGAAGGTCGCTTTCGCTACCCATCAATTGCAGGGTCCCGCTTCGGCTTGGTGGGATAACTATTTGGTTACCCGTCCACCCGGAACGGAGGTCACTTCGGCGGAGTTTTGCCGCAGTTTTAGGAAATCCCAAATTCCTGACGGCATAGTAGCTCAGAAGAAGAGAGAGTTTAGGGCGCTCCACCAAGGTAGTAGAACAGTGACGGAGTACCTCCATGAGTTCAACCGTCTTGCACGTTACGCTCCGGAGGATGTGCGCACTGATGCGGAAAGGCAGGAAAAGTTTCTTTCCGGCCTGGATGATGAATTGACCAACCAGCTAATCTCAGGGGATTATGCTGATTTCGAGAAGTTAGTTGATAAGGCGATCCGTCAAGAGGATCAACGCAACAGGATGGATCGGAAGAGGAAGGAGTCCGGCGGAAAATCATTTGTGTGCTTCAACTGCAACGAGCCTGGACACTTCGCCGACAAGTGCCCGAAGCCAAGGCGTGCAGGACCCAAGTTTGTTCATGCCCGTGTCAACCATGCGTCAGCAGAAGAGGCACAGGCTGCACCAGAGGTGGTATTGGGTACGTTTCCTGTCAATTCAGTTCCAGCTATCACTCTTTTTGATTCTGGTGCTACACATTCCTTTTTATCAAAGCGCTTTGCTGGGACATATGGGTTGTCAGTAGTGAAACTTAGAACACCTATGTGGGTTCACACTCCTGGGAATGAGATGACCACAGCCCACGTTTGCCCCTCTGTGGAAATAGAAATCCAGGGTTCTAAATTTCTAGCCAATCTTATCCTTCTTGAGTCCAAGGACCTAGATGTCATTCTTGGGATGGATTGGTTAACAAGGCACAAGGGAGTTATCGATTGCGCTAGTCGCACTATCACTCTGGTTAATGAGAAAGGAGAAGTCGTGAAATTCCAGTCGCCGACACCCCCGAAGCACAGAGTGTGCTTGAACCAAGTAGATGGGATGAAACAGATCGCAGAAGAAGGGAAAGATATTAAGAAGTTGGAGGATATTCCTATTGTTAGAGAACACCCTGAAGTCTTTCCGGATGACATAACCACAATGCCACCGAAGAGAGAAATTGAATTTCGAATTGATTTAGTACCGGGAACTGCCCCGATACACAAGAGACCCTATAGGATGGGAGCCAATGAACTGGCGGAAGTCAAGAAGCAAGTTGATGAGCAGTTGCAGAAAGGATATATTCGCCCGAGTACGTCACCTTGGAGTGCTCCGGTGATCTTTGTGGAGAAGAAAGATAAGACCAAGAGGATGTGCGTCGACTATCGCGCCCTCAATGAGGTGACTGTCAAGAACAAATACCCGTTACCTCGGATTGATGATTTGTTTGATCA
>BDMV01000003.1:32710143-32721888 GCA_008326285.1 Oryza officinalis | reverse complement strand
GGAACGGGAACTCGCCACTGAGAGGCTCGATCGTGGTGTACTCCGGCGCCTCGAGGTAACCTACAACCAAAGTCATACGGGCAAGCTCTGCCACGAAGCCTTCCATGTTCTGACCACGGTGCGTCGGGGGATGACCTGCCATCTACAGAGGGCAAAGGAACGGGACTCAACATATGCTCAAAAAGAAAATTTTGATGCAAGGAACCCCTTTTTTTTTTCAAAAATCCCGAAGACCACACCACCATTCCCAAATTTTTCCCAAACAAGTTAAAATTTAAGGGAAAATGCACATGAAAAATTTTAGAGGGCTCTTAAGGTTTCCAGTTGGCTTGTCCTACGGTCAAGGTCGGCTCTGATACCAACTTGTCACGCCCAGAAATTCACTACCAGAATTTCCAAAGCAAATTGTGTATTAAAATCCCTGTCCAGGACCAGCCAGGGTACACAAATGACAAAGTTGCCATACAGATTCACGTCTTACAAAACAATAAAAATCTCTTACAAAACTGCAGCGGAAAAAGGAAACAACTAATCTAATAAACTAAACACTCGCAACGTAGCGACTCCAAACCACAGGCATTCCTCGACGGTAGCAACAAGCCTACTCTTCTGAAAAGTCTTCCTCTGAAACAACCTCCAACTCAGGTGTGGGGAAAAATAAAGCAAGACTGAGTACTACCCACTGTACACAACAAGTCATACCGGAAAGGAAAATAATGATGCAAGTAATAACAAAGGAGAGCTGCAATGGTTATTTTGCATAAAATACGCATTTAAAAACAATAGTTGAAAACAATAAAACAGTTGAACTAATTAGTCATAATTAAACCATCACTGTCCAACGCTACACCACGTTGCGACAGGCCCAACCATCCACCTGAACTAAACCATTTCCATTAAGTCAAATTATTTAAGAGTTCAACTAATCACGGTGAATCTGGTTGATCGCCCATAACCGCGGGCACGGCTATTCGAATAGTTTTACTCTGATCAGAGGTGTACAACTGTACCCACAAGACACAGTCCTACAACACATTACTGTGCGCCAACATACCACCACGCTGGCTTGTGGAAAGTACGGTAATTCTTCCAGGGTTTCCCGCGAACCGGTCCTTAATCGTCATGAGCACGACCATCAAAACCATGTGCTCACAACCCACCATTAAACAATATTTTAGTTGAAACATTTAATTAAATCACCCACGATAAACCATCGCGAGCCAACATGAAATAACCATCATTAAGTATTAATGAAGCTTTAAATAACCCCATTGTGAGCTAATGTTTCTAAGCAGGACTAAGCAAGTTCTATTGTAGCAACTATTCAAATTATTTCCCAAGCTATCGAAGGAATAAGGTAATTGCAATATAAGGCTGAGTACAATAGGTAAACTATCCCATAAATGACATTATAAAACAATGCAGTATTTAGAGAAAAATAAGACTGTTTCGCAATTTAGGTACAACATGATCAAATGAATAAGTATGACTTGCCTTGCTCTTGCGCTGGGTCGACTTCGGCAACGACTTCGAAGTAAACCGGAGAATCGGAATTACCGGAATCTACACGACAAACAAAGCAAACAACAATACATGCTATAAGTCTACTGAAACAAAGAACAAAACTATTTTTAATGGATTCTCTGCATTTTTATGAATTTTCTGAGACTTTGTCATGCCCAGAAATTCACTACCAGAATTTCCAAAGCAAATTGTGTATTAAATCCCTGTCCAGGACCAGCCAGGGTACACAAATGACAAAGTTGCCATACAGATCCACGTCTTACAAAACAATAAAAATCTCTTACAAAACTGCAGCGGAAAAAAAAAACAACTATTCTAATAAACTAAACACTCGCAACGTAGCGACTCCAAACCACAGGCATTCCTCGACGGTAGCAACAAGCCTACCCTTCTGAAAAGTCTTCCTCTGAAACAACCTCCAACTCTGGTGTGGGGAAAAATAAAGCAAGACTGAGTACTACCCACTGTACTCAACAAGTCATACCGGAAAGGAAAATAATGATGCAAGTAATAACAAAGGAGAGCTGCAATGGTTATTTTGCATAAAATACGCATTTAAAAACAATAGTTGAAAATAGTAAAACAGTTGAATTAATTAGTCATAATTAAACCATCACTGTCCAACGCTACACCACGTTGCGACAGGCCCAACCATCCACCTGAACTAAACCGTTTCCATTAAGTCAAATTATTTAAGAGTTCAACTAATCACGGTGAATCTGGTTGATCGCCCATAACCGCGGGCACGGCTATTCGAATAGTTTTACTCTGATCAGAGATGTACAACTGTACCCACAAGACACAGTCCTACAACACATTGCTGTGCGCCAACATACCACCACGGTACACTGGAAAAGGAGCTGTGACAGGACCCTTCGCATAACCCTTCCTAACCAATCGCACCACACCTCAGGTTTCGCCCCCGCTCCGCTTCCCGGCAACGGGCAGCCCCCTCTCGTGCCTTGGTGAATCCGGCAGCCAAGCAACCGGTATATCCCCGGCCGACTCAACTCCATCACGCCCACCCTTTCCGGGGAACGTCGGCTAGGAAAAAGCTATACTCCGAATCCAGCCATTACCCACGCTGGCTTGTGGAAAGTACGGTAATTCTTCCAGGGTTTCCCGCGAACCGGTCCTTAATCGTCATGAGCACGACCATCAAAACCATGTGCTCACAACCCACCATTAATCAATATTTCAATTGAAACATTTAATTAAATCACCCACGATTAACCATCGCGAGCCAACATGAAATAACCATCATTAAGTATTAATGAAGCTTTAAATAACCCATTTGTGAGCTAATGTTTCTAAGCAGGGCTAAGCAAGTTCTATTATAGCAACTATTCAAATTATTTCCCAAGCTATCAAAGGAATAAGGTAATCCCAATACAAGGCTGAGTACAATAGGTAAACTATCCCATAAATGACACTATAAAACAATGCAGTATTTAGAGAAAAATAAGACTGTTTCGCAATTTAGGTACAACATGATCAAATGAATAAGTATGACTTGCCTTGCTCTTGCGCTGGGTCGACTTCGGCAACGACTTCGAAGTAAACCGGAGAATCGGAAATACCGGAATCTACACGACAAACAAAGCAAACAACAATACATGCTATAAGTCTACTGAAACAAAGCACAAAACTATTTTTAATGGATTCTCTGCATTTTTATGAATTTTCTGAGACTTTGTCATGCCCAGAAATTCACTACCAGAATTTCCAAAGCAAATTGTGTATTAAATCCCTGTCCAGGACCAGCCAGGGTACACAAATGACAAAGTTGCCATACAGATCCACGTCTTACAAAACAATAAAAATCTCTTACAAAACTGCAGCGGAAAAAAAAAACAACTATTCTAATAAACTAAACACTCGCAACGTAGCGACTCCAAACCACAGGCATTCCTCGACGGTAGCAACAAGCCTACCCTTCTGAAAAGTCTTCCTCTGAAACAACCTCCAACTCTGGTGTGGGGAAAAATAAAGCAAGACTGAGTACTACCCACTGTACTCAACAAGTCATACCGGAAAGGAAAATAATGATGCAAGTAATAACAAAGGAGAGCTGCAATGGTTATTTTGCATAAAATACGCATTTAAAAACAATAGTTGAAAACAGTAAAACAGTTGAACTAATTAGTCATAATTAAACCATCACTGTCTAACGCTACACCACGTTGCGACAGGCCCAACCATCCACCTGAACTAAACCATTTCCATTAAGTCAAATTATTTAAGAGTTCAACTAATCACGGTGAATCTGGTTGATCGCCCATAACTGCGGGCACGGCTATTCTGATCAGAGGTGTACAACTGTACCCACAAGACACAGTCCTACAACATATTACTGTGCGCCAACATACCACCACGGTACACTGGAAAAGGAGCTGTGACAGGACCCTTCGCATAACCCTTCCTAACCAATCGCACCACACCTCAGGTTTCGCCCCCGCTCCGCTTCCCGGCAACGGGCAGCCCCCTCTCGTGCCTTGGTGAATCCGGCAGCCAAGCAACCGGTATATCCCCGGCCGACTCAACTCCATCACGCCCACCCTTTCCGGGGAACGTCGGCTAGGAAAAAGCTATACTCCGAATCCAGCCATTACCCACGCTGGCTTGTGGAAAGTACGGTAATTCTTCCAGGGTTTCCCGCGAACCGGTCCTTAATTGTCATGAGCACGACCATCAAAACCATGTGCTCACAACCCACCATTAATCAATATTTTAGTTGAAACATTTAATTAAATCACCCACGATTAACCATCGCGAGCCAACATGAAATAACCATCATTAAGTATTAATGAAGCTTTAAATAACCCAATTGTGAGCTAATGTTTCTAAGCAGGGCTAAGCAAGTTCTATTATAGCAAGTATTCAAATTATTTCCCAAGCTATCAAAGGAATAGGGTAATTGCAATATAAGGCTGAGTACAATAGGTAAATTATCCCATAGATGACATTATAAAACAATGCAGTATTTAGAGAAAAATAAGACTGTTTCGCAATTTAGGTACAACATGATCAAATGAATAAGTATGACTTGCCTTGCTCTTGCGCTGGGTCGACTTCGGCAACGACTTCGAAGTAAACCGGAGAGTCGGAATTACCGGAATCTACACGACAAACAAAGCAACCAACAATACATGCTATAAGTCTACTGAAACAAAGAATAAAACTATTTTTAATGGATTCTCTGCATTTTTATGAATTTTCTGAGACTTGAACGGACTAAAACGGAGTCCGGATGAATTAGTTATGAATTTTTGAAGTTATCTGTGTTTTTACTAAAACAGAAAAATCCTTAATTAATTATTGCGCAATAAACCCGTAGGGTGACGTCAGCGGCGACGTCAGCCGAGCTAGGGCTGACGTCAGCCGCGGCGGCGATTAGGGCTGACGTCAGCCGGGCTAGGGCTGACGTCAGCCGCGGCAGCGGCGGCGAGCGGCGACGTGGCGGCCACGTGGCACGCACGTGGCGCCGACGCGGCAGCCACGTGGCGGCCACGCGGGGCGGGGAGCGGACGGTCGGGATCGGCCCGAGTGGCCGATCCGACGGCTGAGGCGCGCGGCGGCGGCTAGGGTTTGGGGCCGAGCGGCGCGGGCGGCGGCGGGGCGGCGGCTCGCGGCGGCGGCTCGCGGCGGCGGCGCACGGGAGGCGGCGGGGCAGCGGCGGGTGCGCGCGGCAGCGGCGGCGTGCACGGCGGTGGCCCGAAGGCGCACGGCGGCGACGGAGAGGGGAAAAAGGGGCGGCGGCGGCGCTTACCGACGGCGGGAAAAAGGCGGCGGCGCGGCTTCGGCGACGGCGGCGCACGGCTAGGGTTAGGGCGGCGGCGGCGCGGGGAAAACGAGGGGCGGCGGCCTCGGGGGGGGGAAAAAAATAGGGGAGGAGGCCGGCTAGGGCACGGGCGGCGGCGGTTGCGGACTCCCCGCGAAACGCGGCGGCGCGGGCGGCGGCGCCGGCCGTGGCGGAGGCGGACTCGGCCGCGGGCCCACGCGTCAGCGGGCGCGGCGCGAGGGAGGCGCGGCGGACTTCCGGGCGGCTCGGGCCGCGGCCTCGGGCCGGCCCGGGAAGGAGGAGAGGCGCGGGGAGGCGCGGCGCCTTGGGCCGGGGGGGGAAAAGAGGCGGCCCGGGGCCGGGAGGGGGAGAGGCCTGGGCCGGCTGGGCCGGTCCGGGAGGGGAAAGAGGAGCGCGCGGCTCGGCTTGGGCCGGAGGGGAAAATGGGCCGACGGCCCGAGAAGAGGAAAAAGAAAAAGAAAAGGAAAAAGAAAAGGAATTTTTCCCAGGGATTTATTTATTGCGCTTGAGGGTTTTTAATTAGTTAGAATTATTTTTAGGGCTCTGAAAATTCCACTAAAAATCCTGTTAATGTATTTTGACATGGGGAACTCAGGAAAAATTCCACCTTGCCATTTCCACTTCTTTAATGCATTATTTAATTGGGTTTTTCTCCAGATTTAATTCAACAATTTCTCAGATAAATTATTAAATTTAATTTTTACGATTTGGGAGAACCTCAGGGTGTGACAAACCTACCCCCCTTAAACGGAATCTCGACCCCGAGATTCGGAGGTGCTGGCGAAGAGGTGCGGATGGGCAGCCTTCAATTCATCCTCTCTTTCCCATGTAGCTTCTTCCTCGGAATGATGGCTCCACTGAACTCTGCAGAACCTGGTAACCTTGTTTCTGGTCCTCCTCTCGCTGGTTTCGAGAATACGAATCGGCTTCTCCACATAAGTCAAGTCCTCTTGAATCTCAATTTGATCGGGACTGGCCTGTTCTTCCGGTACTCTCAAGCATTTCTTCAATTGCGAGACGTGAAACACATCGTGAATACCGGCCATGTTGGGTGGAAGCTCAAGCTGGTAAGCGACTTCTCCTCGACGCTCGCAGATCTTGTATGGTCCCACAAAGCGTGGTGCCAATTTGCCTTTAGTTTGAAAGCGGTGTACTCCTCGAAGCGGTGTGACACGAAGGTACACAAAGTCCCCTATTTCGAAAGTTAACTCCCTTCGACGATTGTCGGCATAGCTTTTCTGTCGAGACTGCGCAATTCTCAACCTTTCTCTGACGGTTCTGACCTTTTCTTCCGCATCACTCAAGACTTCAGTCCCAAATAGTTGTCGTTCTCCGGTCTGATCCCAAAAGAGCGGGGTACGGCACTTTCTGCCATACAACGCCTCAAATGGTGCCATCTGCAAGCTGGCTTGATAACTGTTGTTGTAGGAGAACTCGGCATATGGCAAACTCTTGTCCCATGCTCCTCCAAAATCAAGCGCACAGGCTCTGAGCATATCCTCAAGTATCTGGTTCACTCGCTCAGTCTGGCCATCAGTTTGCGGATGGTAAGCCGTGCTAAAGTTCAAACGGGTTCCCAATTCTTCTTGTAATTTCTGCCAGAACTTTGAGGTGAACTGGCTTCCTCGATCCGATACGATCTTCTTAGGCACTCCGTGTAAACACATGATTCTTGCGAGGTAGAGTTCTGCTAGCTTCTTTCCAGAGTAGGTAGTATGCACAGGAATGAAATGAGCCACCTTCGTGAGTCGATCCACGATGACCCAGATAGAATCATGTCCAGACGACGTTCTTGGCAAACCTGTGATGAAATCCATTCCAATTTCTTCCCATTTCCATTCCGGAATTTGGAGAGGCTGTAACAGTCCTGCAGGCCTTTGATGCTCTGCCTTGACTCGCTGGCACACGTCACAGAGTGCGACGAATTCAGCTATTTCTCTTCTCATGCTAACCCACCAGAACTTCTCTTTAAGGTCTTGGTACATCTTGGTACTGCCAGGATGAATTGAATACTGAGTTTGATGGGCTTCCGTGAGTATTAACTCCTTTAACTCTTTGTCTTCCGGGACGCACAGTCTTTCTCCCATCCATATCGTGCCATGCTCATCTTCGGAGAAATCTCGGGCCTTTCCAACCCTCATGTTTTTCTTGAGCTCTGCTATCTCCGGATCTTTAGCTTGAGCTGCTCGGACCTGCTCCACGAGCGTTGGTCGTGCTTCTAGAGCGGACGCGAACCCATGTTCAACAATACCGAGGTTCAGCCGTTCGAAGTCTCGCTGCAACTGGCTGCTCATCTCTTCCATACTTGTGGAGTTACAGTAGCTCTTCCGGCTTAAAGCATCTGCCACGACATTAGCTTTACCGGGATGGTAGTGGATTCCCAGATCATAGTCTTTAATCAATTCCAACCATCTTCGCTGACGGAGATTTAAGTCCGGTTGGGTGAAGATATACTTCAAACTCTTGTGATCCGTATACACCTCACAACGGTTTCCAATAAGATAATGTCTCCAGATCTTTAGGGCATGCACCACTGCTGCTAATTCCAGATCATGAGTGGGGTAATTATTCTCATGTGGGCGCAGTTGACGCGAAGCGTATGCAACCACTCTGCCTTCTTGCATCAATACACATCCTAGCCCTTGGCGAGACGCATCGCAATAAACCTGAAAATCTTTAGTCTGATCTGGCAGAATTAAGACTGGTGCCGTTACCAACTTCTTCTTAAGTTCTTCAAAACTTTTGTTGCATTCTACGGACCACTTGAACTTCTCATCCTTTTTCAGTAACTGTGTCATTGGCTTGGCAATCTTGGAGAAATTCTCTATGAACCGACGGTAGTAACCCGCAAGTCCAAGAAAACTCCTAATCTGCGAAACCGTGCGCGGAGGCTTCCACTTGGTAACCGACTCCACATTCGACGGGTCTACTGCCACTCCTTGAGCTGTGATGATGTGGCCTAGGAACTGTACCTCCTCGAGCCAAAAGTCACACTTGCTAAACTTGGCATACAACTGGTGTTCCTTTAATTTCTCAAGTACGAGGCGAAGATGTTGCTCATGATCCTCCTTGGACTTAGAGTAAACAAGTATATCATCGATAAAAACCACGACGAACTTATCCAGAAATTCCATGAACACCTTATTCATCAAGTTCATGAAAAAGGCCGGTGCATTAGTAAGTCCAAAAGACATGACTGTGCACTCAAACAACCCATACCGAGTAGTGAATGCTGTCTTCGGAATGTCCTCCTCTCTAATCCTCAATTGATGGTAGCCTGATCGCAGGTCTATCTTGGAGAACCATGTTGCTCCCTTTAGCTGATCAAACAAATCATCAATCCGAGGTAACGGGTATTTGTTCTTGACAGTCACCTCATTGAGGGCGCGATAGTCGACGCACATCCTCTTGGTCTTATCTTTCTTCTCCACAAAGATCACCGGAGCACTCCAAGGTGACGTACTCGGGCGAATATATCCTTTCTACGATTCAAGTCATACTTATTCATTTGATCATGTTGTACCTAAATTGCGAAACAGTCTTATTTTTCTCTAAATACTGCATTGTTTTATAATGTCATTTATGGGATAGTTTACCTATTGTACTCAGCCTTATATTGCAATTACCTTGTTCCTTTGATAGCTCGGGAAATAATTTGAGTAGTTGCTACAATAGAACTTGCTTAGCCCTGCTTAGAAACATTAGCTCACAATGGGGTTATTTTAAAGCTTCATTAATCCTTAATGATGGTTATTTCATGTTGGCTCGCGATGGTTAATCGTGGGTGATTTTAATTAAATGTTTCAACTAAAATATTGTTTAATGGTGGGTTGTGAGCACATGGTTTTGATGGTCGTGCTCATGACGATTAAGGACCGGTTCGCGGGAAACCCTGGAAGAATTACCGTACTTTCCACAAGCCAGCGTGGGTAATGGCTGGATTTGGAGTATAGCTTTTTCCTAGCCGACGTTCCCCGGAAAGGGTGGGCGTGATGGAGTTGAGTCGGCCGGGGATATACCGATTGCTTGGCTGCTGGATTCACCAAGGCACGAGAGGGGGCTGCCCGTTGCCGGGAAGCGGAGCGGGGGCGAAACCTGAGGTGTGGTGCGATTGGTGAGGAAGGGTTATGCGAAGGGTCCTGTCACAGCTCCTTTTCCAGTGTACCGTGGTGGTATGTTGGCGCACAGTAATGTGTTGTAGGACTGTGTCTTGTGGGTACAGTTGTACACCTCTGATCAGAGTAAAACTATTCGAATAGCCGTGCCCGCGGTTATGGGCGATCAACCAGATTCACCGTGATTAGTTGAACTCTTAAATAATTTGACTTAATGGAAATGGTTTAGTTCAGGTGGATGGTTGGGCCTGTCGCAACGTGGTGTAGCGTTGGACAGTGATGGTTTAATTATGACTAATTAATTCAACTGTTTTACTGTTTTCAACTATTGTTTTTAAATGCGTATTTTATGCAAAATAACCATTGCAGCTCTCCTTTGTTATTACTTGCATCATTATTTTCCTTTCCGGTATGACTTGTTGAGTACAGTGGGTAGTACTCAGTCTTGCTTTATTTTTCCCCACACCAGAGTTGGAGGTTGTTTCAGAGGAAGACTTTTCAGAAGGGTAGGCTTGTTGCTACCGTCGAGGAATGCCTGTGGTTTGGAGTCGCTACGTTGCGAGTGTTTAGTTTATTAGATTAGTTGTTTCCTTTTTCCGCTGCAGTTTTGTAAGAGATTTTTATTGTTTTGTAAGACGTGGATCTGTATGGCAACTTTGTCATTTGTGTACCCTGGCTGGTCCTGGACAGGGATTTTAATACACAATTTGCTTTGGAAATTCTGGTAGTGAATTTCTGGGCGTGGCGCGATCCGAAAAGCAGAAACCCTTGGTAACATCAACGTCAGTTTCAAAGTTTCAGGAACAACCCCACCGGTTTCAAGTCAACGAAGTCGATTCTCAGCTCATCAAAAATTGTAAACGTCAACTACGCAGTCCAAAGTAAGCTGTATGAATAACTGCAACCCAGATCAGGGTCAGAGCAGACAGAACGAACCAGTGCAGTTTTGGCCAAGAAACGGAACATCGAGCTGGATGCCAACAGGGACAGTCGCTCAAGATGGGTGAATAAATCAGCTAGGTCAAAGTCAGAAAGAAGCCGCGGAAGTCTGCAAGCCAGTCCAACCCTGCCCTCGCCAGCTTTCTTTCTAGCCAACCCCGAATCTCGGGACGAGATTCCTGTAAGCGGGGTAGATTTGTCACACCCCGATTTTCGATCGGGATTAAAAATTACCTAATAATACATTTTCCAGAAATTAAATAAAAATTTAAAGCAATTTAAACAAGTGAAATTAGCAAGGAAATTAAAATTTTCCTTTAAAAATCATGGCCGGAAATATTTTTGTAATATTCTCTGTGCCTTAAAGTACTCTCCAAAATTTTTCGTGAATTTTTGGAGCTAAAGAAATAATTTTAATGTCACAAAGTTCATTTAACAAATTAAATTAATTGAAAAACAAATAAAAAAATGTCCCCTTTTTGTTTTGGGCCGTTTCCGGCCCAAAACCGTCCTCTCTCTCTCCCGCGGTCCCCCGCGACCCCCTCCCCTCTCCTTCAGCCCAAGGCGGCCCAAGGCCGCACCCCCGCCGCCTCCGCGTCCCTCCTCCTCTCGGGCCGGCCCGAGGCCGTGGCCCAAGGCCGGCCGAGAGGCGCCGCCGCCTCCCCGCGCCGCGCGCCCACTGACGGGTGGGGCCCGCGGCCGAGTCGTCCCCAACTCGGCCGGCCGCCGCCGCGCTCGCGCCGCCGCAAACCCCGGCGGGTTTTTCGCCCACGCCGCCAACCCTAATCGGCCGTCCCCTATTTATTTCCACCCCCCGAGGCCTCCTCCTCGTTTTCCCCTTTGCCGCCGCCCCCAAAACCCTAATCCTAGCGCCGCACCGCCGACGCCGCCGTCTTCGCCGCCGGTAAGCGCCGCCGCCTTTTCCTTCTCCCCTCTCCCGGCCGCGCCGCCCGCTGTTGTGCGCGCCTCCCGCGCCGCCGTCGCCCGTGCGCTCCCGCACCGCCCCGCTGCCGCTCGTGCGTCGCCTCCCGCGCGCCGCCGCGCCGCCGCCTCCCGCGCCGAAACCCTAGCGCTGCCGCGCGCCATGGCCGGCTCGGCCGAGCCCGAGCCCGGCCGCTCGGCCGCCCGCGCGTCTCAGCCGTCGGATCGGCCACTCGGGCCGATCCCGGCCGCCCGCTCCCGCCCCGCGTGGCCGCCACGTGGGCGCCGCGTGGCTGCCGCGTCGGCGCCACGTGTGCGCCACGTGGAGCGCAGCCGCCGCCGCCGCGGCTGACGTCAGCCCTAGCCGCTGACGTCAGCCCTAGCCGTCCGCCCGGGCCGTAGAGGCCGCTCCGTTCGGCCCACCGCTTCCTCCGGCCCAGCGGC
>BDMV01000003.1:32620012-32631672 GCA_008326285.1 Oryza officinalis | reverse complement strand
AGAGAAGCAGCACTTGGATTGAACATCTAAATCAAAAGGCTTCTATGGATTGAGTTGGTGAGATGCTTTCTAGATAATAGATCATCTACGCACATGATATAGGTCGATGTATGGTTGCAAATAATACATGTTTTCCCTCTGAGAAACATATACAACTTTTTCATAAAGTTTATAACTTATATTTATTCAAAATACGTCAAGTGGGATGGGTAATTAGCTAGTAATCCTAAAAATTTCCATCCCAAAGTTATTTACTTATAATAATTGTTCATGTTAATCTTCCAATTCTAGTAAAGCAGTTTAGAAGATATTTACTCTGTATTTCAATTAAATCAGTTCCTAGCATAACTAAAGATGACAACAAAATCTTTTACCAACAGCTAGCTTTCAAAACGACCTTAACTTCCTAATATTTTTCTTTTTTTAAAAAAAATTGTAGTACTATGCTATCACGCATACGTCTACGTCATGAGCAATTGAGCATGTATAGCTCAACATCAAGATTACTGCCTTAACCTGAAAGGCCTATGCTGAGTGCCCTCCTACACCTGCAACCGATAATGAAAACCGAAATCTTACATAATATCATTTTATTAGGGGATGATAGAAGATAAGCAAACATCAAATCAAAGGAAAAAAACTGCTACTTTGAATCCCTAAGTCACTGAACCGGAAGAAACCATAGCTAGTAAAAACCCCGCTTCAAGCTCCCAAATTGTCAAAGACACAAGCTGAAGAACACATGGTACCTTACATCACATCACATCACATCAAAGAACAGGGCGATCGAATTCTACATCTCCTAGAGTCTGCTTGCCACAACATTAAGCTGCGTTTACCCACTTAAAAACCGTATAATCCATCGCATTGCACTCGAAGAACCGAAAACCCTAGGGGCCTAAAATCACAAGCTACGGAGGCGAAGCATTAGATATGCAGGAAAGAGAGAATGCGCGGGGCGAGAAGGGGAGGAGACTTGCCTGCGCTTCCTTGGTAGGCGCGAGAGGCTCCCACTGCCCTCCGGTGTCGCTCTCGTTGATGGCCGCGATGGAGAACTGCGAGGGCACGGAGACGCGAGCGAGAGAGGAAGCGAGTAAGGAATAAGCCGACCGGAACATGGAGCGAGGCGCACAGCCACGCACAGAGAGAGAGAGAGAGAGAGAGAGAGAGAGGTGGAGCTCACCATGGCCAACTCCGGGAGGGGAGGCGGCCGCGCGGGCTTCGCCGGCGACGAGGGCTCCCTCCAGCCACCGGTGGTCGCCGCCGTCTCGCGGCGAAGGGCTGCTTCCTGCGAATAATTACGGGTTTGCCACGGCCCTTTTTTACCTTTGCTATGTTCATCTTCTCGTGGGTTTGGGCCTTTGGGGAAACCTACACACGGCCCACGATCCAAGGCCCATCACCTCACTTGCGTCACGAGTGACACGAGCCGGGAGAAGCCGAGAAGTCCAGAACCCTAGTCTGCCCCAGCGCCGGCTCGTCGCAGGCAAGCATCGTGGCGGCGCGGGCACACCTCCGCCGCCACAGGCGACGCTCCTCCTCGCGCTCTTCCCTTCTCCCCTCTCGTGCGTCCGAGGAGCAGCAGCCGGCGCCGCCTCCACGCCCATCCGAGAAGTCTCCCCCTTATCCCCAAACTGCCCCGGGTGAAGACGATGAGCATCTCGGGCGAGGTCCCCGGCGGTGAAGGCTCTGATGGAGAGGAGGTGTTCATCAATGAGGAGGACATCATAAATGAGATACCCATCGATGAGGAAGGTCGGTATTAGTAGTAGTACCAATCCATCTATTTGCTTCCTGTTTTGCTTGGTGCTTATTTTGAGTGCCCTTCTGTTGGAAGGTAAACGTCTTCCCTGCACGCTGCTTCCGGTCATTTGGACTTCTGGAGGAATCCAGACTCCTGAGTGCTCCGAGCATATCCTTCCAACGGTCAAAGGCGGTTTACCTCCCATCGTGCGTGCTGCCGACATGTGGACCCCACACGTGACGGCCCCACATGTCAGCTTGGCGTGTCTTGCAAGAAGATGGGAGGTTGGAGAGAGAGAGCAAGAACGAGAGGAAAAAAAAATCCGGACTCCGCTCCGCGGCTATAAAGCCTAACCCTAGGCGCGGCTCCCGTTCAACCTCCCGAGTCCCGACTCCCGACCCGTTGCTTGCCCCTCTCCCTGTTCATTCGCTCGCTCCCTTCCTCGCCGCGCCGCCATCTAGGGTTACGTACGCTCCGCCGCCGCCGCCATGCCTCGCCGCAGCTCAGGTAACCTCATCTCTCCCTCGCCCTAGCCTGTAGTCACCCTACGGCGTTTGGGATTCGTTTCTCGCGTTGAACGCCCGTTGCTCTTATGTTCGGATCTGTGTCCATCGTTTGAATGGGTAGATTTCGATTCGGATCGATCTGCGCGCGATTGGGCGATTCGTGGTCTCGCGCTTGCGTTTGGCGGCTGTAGGATCGGGAAGTGCCCTCTTGTATTGTGGCGTATTTAGCTGCTAGATTGGTCAGATCTGTCGGCGGTGTAGCGTAGAGTCCCCGTGTTTGGGGGATTATCAAAGGGGTTCTTTTTTGGATCAGGAACGGGAAAAGATTGCTTCTTGAATAACCGGTTGTGAATTGTTTTGTGACAAAACGCGCAGGCGGTTCAGACAGGGGCATATAACAAGTTTGAATCCATAATATATTAGGGAAAGGAAATTTCGATTTATCCTTTCTTAAATGGACTCCATATATCTTTAGTTTATCTTCCATTATGAATTGCATAGTGCATGTGCTATCGCTATGAATGGCTTCCATTCCATATGTGCCTCTTTGAGTGGCCACTTCAGTTCTGCATACTGTCCTGGCTTAGTTAGGAGGCACATACAGATGGGCATTTGATGCCCACTTGGGCCTTTTGAGGGAGTGCCTTGTAAACCATAATATGCGGGTGCTCCCCAAGCAGCTCTAGACATTCCATTAAATTCTTATGTCCCTACTATTTCTTGCTAAGTTTTCCATCCACAATCCAAACTACTACCCTTGCATTTGCCTTCGGCATTAAAGTTAACTGTTTGTGTTTGTTTCATCACTATTGTAGAATTTCATATTTGCCTTAATGAGTAGCCGTCATAGCTGTGAAAGGTTTGAAATTTGCTTGGGATTGGGTACCTCATCTTCTTTAACCAGAAATGATACCAAGATGTTCTAGATGTGCATCTTCTACGTGTTCTGCAGCCTTTAGTTTCACATGACTATCACTATTTCATATTTGGTCATCAGAAAGTGGTGTTGAACTTGTATTAAGATTGTTCAATTCGGTTCCTTTGGGGAGCTCATACTATTTGCCTTTTTGAGTAGTCATTATAGTTCTACATACTATCTTATTGGCTTAGTTAGGGGGCATATAGAGAGGCTATTGACTGCTTTAGCTGTTCTAAGTACAATTCCCTTCTTTATAGGGGTTGTTGAACAGCCTTGCACATTGTGTGTGCATTAAGATTGTTTTTTTTTTCAATTTGGGTTGCTTTGGGGAGCAAATACTTTTTGCCTTTTTGAGTAGCCATTGTAGTTGTTCATGCTATCTTGGCTTAGTTATGGGGCATATAGAGATGCTATTGACTGCTTCGGCTGCTCCAAGTGCAATTCCCTTTCTGGGTTTGTTCATTGATCGGCCTTGCACATTCCAGCATTTCTTTGTTTCAATCCATTTCCTTCAAAATTCGTGAGATTTACTAATAGTAAGATTGATATTTATAGAGTGTTCAAAGATTAAAAGATCTGAATGACTAAAATTGATATTTATACATGTTTTATGCAGCATGACACCAGTGCCTCATGAATAACCAGCTGCTTAGTATATTTGCATTTGGTTCAGACTGGGGCTCATAACAAATAGAATCTTTTTGAGGGAAGGGGCCTGATTTTCTTGTTCATCCCTTCTTAGATAGATTCTGATATGAAGTGGTGTTTCTGTTTATGATGATGTTAACTGTTTATGTATTATATGCCCTTCGACATGTGTATGCTCTAGACATGCGCAAGAGCAAGGCAAGTCATACTTATTCATTTGATCATGTTGTACCTAAATTGCAAAACAGTCTTATTTTTCTCTAAATACTGCATTGTTTTATAATGTCATCTATGGGATAGTTTACCTATTGTACTCAGCCTTATATTGCAATTACCTTTTTCCTTTGATAGCTTGGGAAATAATTTGAGTAGTTGCTACAATAGAACTTGCTTAGCCCTGCTTAGAAACATTAGCTCACAATTGGGATATTTAAAGCTTCATTAATACTTAATGATGGTTATTTCATGTTGGCTCGCGATGGTTAATCGTGGGTGATTTAATCATTGTTTCAACTAAAATCTTGATTAATGGTGGGTTGTGAGCACATGGTTTTGATGGTCGTGCTCATGACAATTAAGGACCGGTTCGCGGGAAAACCTGGAAGAATTACCGTACTTTCCACAAGCCAGCGTGGGTAATGACTGGATTTGGAGTATAGCTTTTTCCTAGCCGATGTTCCCCGGAAAGGGTGGGCGTGATGGAGTTGGTTCGGCCGGGGATATACCGGTTGACCGGCTGCCGGATTCACCAAGGCACGAGGGGGGGCTGCCCGCTGCCGGGAAAGGGAGCAGGGGCGAAACCTGAGGTGTGGTGCGATTGGTTAGGAAAGGTTATGCGAAGGGTCCTGTCATAGCTCCTTTTCCGGTGTACCGTGGTGGTATGTCGGCGCATGGTAACGTGTTGTAGGACTGTGTCTTGTGGGTACAGTTGTACACCTCTGATCAGATTAAAACTATTTGAATAGCTGTGCCCGCGGTTATGGGCGATCAACCAGATTCACCGTGATTAGTTGAATTTTCTAATAATTTGACTTAATGGAACTGGTTTAGTTCAGGTGGATGGTTTGGGCTTGTCGCAACGTGGTGTAGTGTTGGACAGTGATGGTTAATATTGATCAATTAATTCAACGTTTTACTACTGCTTTCAACTATTGTTTTTAAATGCGTATTTTATGCAAAATAGCCATTGCAGCTCTCCTTTGTTATTACTTGCATCATTATTTTTCTTTCCGGTATGACTTGTTGAGTACAGTGGGTAGTACTCAGTCTTGCTTTATTTTCCCCACACCAGAGTTGGAGTATGTTTCAGAGGAAGACTTTTCAGAGGAGTAGGCTTGTTGCTACCGTTGAGGAGTGCCTGTGGAGTGGAGTCGCTACGTTGCGAGTGTTTAGTTTATTAGAATAGTTTGTTTCCTTTTTCCGTTGCAGTTTTGTAAGAGATTTTTATTGTTTTGTAAGACGTGGATCTGTATGGTAACTTTGTCATTTGTGTACCCTGGCTGGTCCTGGACAGGGATTTTAATACACAATTTTGCTTTGGGAATTCTGGTAGTTAATTTCTGGGCGTGACAGAGGAGCAGCAGTCGCCGCCGCCTCCACGCCCATCCGAGAAGTCTCCCCGTTATCCCCAAACTGCCCCGGGTGAAGACGATGAGCATCTCGGGCGAGGTCCCTGGCGGTGAAGGCTCTGATGGAGAGGAGGTGTTCATCAATGAGGAGGACATCATAAATGAGATACCCATCGATGAGGAAGGTCGGTATTAGTAGTAGTACCAATCCATCTATTTGCTTCCTGCTTTGCTTGGTGCTTATTGTTACTGGCTGTGTTGTTCAGATCTCCCTGACCGTGATGATGAGGATGACGATGGGATGGGTATGTTGCATACTAAGGCTCAATATGATGCTTTGAAGAATATAACATTTTTCTCTCCAATACTGTTGGAATTCTGTAGAATATCGTGAGTTCGACTCTTAAGCAGAATTACAATCATGGGCAATAGATTGGGGGCTACATAAGCTGCAACACTTATTTTGGATGCATTTCTGTGTTACTATTACGCTGTTATACTGCCTATATAATTGTTTGTCACTGTCCTGGAGTTACATGGGGCTTGTAGTTCGACATTTGCTTTGTTGATGTTGGTGTCTTGGTGGTTCTCTTAAGCAAAGCTACAATCTGGATCACTTCTCTTGAGTGCACTTCTGTTTTAGTATCCGGAACACTTATTTTGAGTGCCCTTCTGTTTTAGTATTATGCTTTTTGCCTGTTTTACTGCTTATCTGATGCTACATTTGGCATTCAGGTGTATTATGGTAATCTCGTTTGGTGCAACTGCATTTAGATGTTTTAGCAATCGGCAAACTGCTTCTTTATCTAACTTGCAAATTATAATATTATTGCATCCTAAAAAAGATGGAACAATTGTGAGAAATATGACAGTTGGACATATTTTGTCCAGCCTTAATTTGATTTATAAAGAAAACTGCAATGGTTGTATATTTATGTTTCTACAGCTCTCCTGTCAGATCCTAGAGAAGCATTCTCCTTTCTAGAATTTTAGTTGCAATCTGTTCTTCAGTTGCTCATTTACATGCTAAGCATTTAACTATTCTGAACTGTCTTACTTGTGATTTGTGAATTTTGGTTTGTAATTATCTATCCTTTCAATTTCAGGTGATATGCAAGAGGATGATTCCCAATACGCATTTCGTGCTCATACAGGCAAGTTGGTGCAAAAGAATGAAATCAGGATTTTTCTGGTGCTGATCATTGGTCAATATAGTACTTGATTGGTGTAACTTTGATGCACTGTTCTCTGAGCCATTCCATTCATAACTCAGGCAGCAATTGCTCCTTTTTTTGTACTCCAGTTATACTTATCCATGCAGATTTGTTATATATATTCTGATACTTCCTGTTCTTTTTCTACACAGACGAGATATTCGCTGTAGCATGCAGTCCTACAGATGCATCACTTGTGGCTTCTGGAGGGAAAGACGATAGAGGATTCCTGTGGAAGATTGGATCAGCAGAGGATGTTTTGGAGCTTGCCGGTATGATTTAGTTATTAATTACTATTACCGTGTTAATTTGCTGTGTCTGTAATATTCATGGGAACATCTCTGTTCCTTTCCACCTTTAAAAAATATTAACTCTCAGGTATATGCTTTCACTTCCATTTCTTTTATTTATGAAGTTGATATATTCATTTATGTTAATGGAATTTTTTGGTATACTGCCTGTAGTCTCTACAATCAACATATTAGCATTTCAATTGTTATATATTGATCTCATGCAGACAAATCATTTACTCATTTTTTATTAACCATTTTGCGTTAAATTACTCTTTCTTATCATGCATATCAGCAATGGAACCCAGAAGCTTTCTGTGCTCGATACTTTGTATCAAAGAATTTTGAGATTTCCTATGGCCCATGGATTTCATTTTTTCTGCATGCACATTATTGTTGTAATTAGTCATCACATAATCATTATTATCTCAGATTGTTGATGCTTGGAATTTCGTTGAACTTATGTAATAGCTTCCCATTACAGGGCACACAGATACTGTCTGCACGGTTGCTTTCAGTTCAGATGGGAATCTTTTGGCTTCTGGAAGTTTTGATGGTTGCATAAATGTGTGGAATACAGCTACACGAACACTTCAGGGAACCCTTGAGGGTTCTGGATCTGGCTTCGAGGTGAGATGATTCCGTTCCATTTCATTTGTTAGTTGAACTTACTTATTGCCGCTGACAAACTCTTGTTTCCTCTCCCAAAATATATGAATACTTTATGATTAGTCCTGTGGTGTAACTGTATGTCTTTGGTTTTGTAGTGGCTTAAATGGCATCCACGGGGGCATTTGATAATTGCAGGATCAGAAGATTGTAATTTGTGGATGTGGAATGCTGACCATAATGCCATTCTGAATACCTTTGCTGGCCATAGTAGCACAGTGACATGTGGTGATTTTACTCCAGATGGTACCAATATATTTCCTTGATCAATAACAATTTGCTTACGTTAATTTGGTTGTTTGGGATGCTTTAGCATGGAAATTTTCTCCTACCATCTTGATTTAGCTGTCCACATAGAAGTTCTACTGTGGCAACATAGTTTTTTCAATGAAAATATTGTTTGCTAATTCTTCTGAAGGTAAACTTATCTGTACCGGATCAGATGATGCATCATTGAGAATATGGGACCCAAGAACTGCACAGAGCAGACATGTTGTTCGAGGTAAATTACCATATGATTGAATTCATATATACTCAATCAGTCGTGGACATCAAATTCTGATCTTCTTTGTCTCCAGGCCATGGCTATCATACGGATGGATTAACATGCTTATCAGTTACTTCGGATTCCCAAACAATTGTTAGTGGTTCAAAGGATAATTCTGTGCGCGTTGTGAACATAAACTCAGGCCAGGTAAGTGTTCTTATGACTCAAGCTAGTGTGTATTTATCATGTAAGTTGGTACATAGGCTGGAATGTTTTCTTGTTTTGTTTGGAAATGTATGCAGTCTGGCATTTTGGTACCATCAGCATCACTGTCGTTTTGCAGGTTGTTGGCTCACTGGACGGCCACACTGGCTCTATCGAGTGTGTTGGCATCTCACCAGGGTACTGGATCTATAGAGTGCTGTATGTTAAATACGTGAACACCGCACATTTCTCATATTGACCTAGTGTTTTGTGCAGTTACAATTGGGTGGCTACAGGGAGCATGGATCAGAAGCTCATTATCTGGGACCTTGCTCGCCAGTCGATCCGATGCACTTGCAACCACGATGTAAGCGCAAAACCGTCGCCCATTTCTTGCTTCTGCCTGCACCACCATTTCCAGTACTCAACAGTAGTGTGATGAACAACAACAGGAGGGAGTGACATCCCTGGCATGGCTGGGCTCGTCCAGATTCGTGGCGTCGGGGTGCATCGACGGCGTGGTGCGAATCTGGGACAGCCTCTCCGGGGAGTGCGCAAGGGCCTTCGCCGGCCACGGTGACGTCGTGCAGTCCCTCGCCGTCTCTGCTGATTGCAACTCCATCGTCTCGGTGTCCACGGATGGCTCCGCCCTCGTCTTCGACATTTCCATGTTCAAGTGAAAGCATAATAAGTAGCAACACATGGTAAAACCAATGCAAGCTGCCCTCAGCCACTTGGGCCACAGACCATGAGATTGAGATTTTATACATGGAGCCAGCCAGTGCGAGTTGTACAATTAACACCCTCCTGCTTATTAGGGGACTACCAACCACAAATTGAACCATTTTTGTGTGAGCATTTGGCATGGATTGATAGCATAATTTCCTGATGTTTTGCAGCATACCATCGCTTACTTTCTTTTCAACGCCAATGGTGTGTGCAATTGCATGCGTTTGGTTTGTGTTGCATGTGGGAGCTAGCTGGTTATACCCAAAATTTAATATGGATATTAGTTCGAGATTTCTAGAAGATTATTAATTTGAGAGATTTCATCTGGCATTTATAAACCATCCGCATGCTAATTTGAGCTTAATATTTATGGCCAAATTGCTCAATTTGTTTTTTAGAAATCGGAAGAATCACACGATTTTTCACCTTATCATAACGGGAGCACGGAAAGAAAAAAAAAAACGTCTTCCCTTCACGCTGCTTCCGGTCATTTGGACTTCTGGAGGAATCCAGACTCCAGAGTGCTCCGAGCATATCCTTCCAACGGTCAAAGGCGGTTTACCTCCCATCGTGCGTGCTGCCGACATGTGGACCCCACACGTGACGGCCCCACATGTCAGCTTGGCGTGTCTTGCAAGAAGATGGGAGGTTGGAGAGAGAGAGCAAGAACGAGAGGAAAAAAAAATCCGGACTCCGCTCCGCGGCTATAAAGCCTAACCCTAGGCGCGGCTCCCGTTCAACCTCCCGAGTCCCGACTCCCGACCCGTTGCTTGCCCCTCTCCCTGTTCATTCGCTCGCTCCCTTCCTCGCCGCGCCGCCATCTAGGGTTACGTACGCTCCGCCGCCGCCGCCATGCCTCGCCGCAGCTCAGGTAACCTCATCTCTCCCTCGCCCTAGCCTGTAGTCACCCTACGGCGTTTGGGATTCGTTTCTCGCGTTGAACGCCCGTTGCTCTTATGTTCGGATCTGTGTCCATCGTTTGAATGGGTAGATTTCGATTCGGATCGATCTGCGCGCGATTGGGCGATTCGTGGTCTCGCGCTTGCGTTTGGCGGCTGTAGGATCGGGAAGTGCCCTCTTGTATTGTGGCGTATTTAGCTGCTAGATTGGTCAGATCTGTCGGCGGTGTAGCGTAGAGTCCCCGTGTTTGGGGGATTATCAAAGGGGTTCTTTTTTGGATCAGGAACGGGAAAAGATTGCTTCTTGAATAACCGGTTGTGAATTGTTTTGTGACAAAACGCGCAGGCGGTTCAGACAGGGGCATATAACAAGTTTGAATCCATAATATATTAGGGAAAGGAAATTTCGATTTATCCTTTCTTAAATGGACTCCATATATCTTTAGTTTATCTTCCATTATGAATTGCATAGTGCATGTGCTATCGCTATGAATGGCTTCCATTCCATATGTGCCTCTTTGAGTGGCCACTTCAGTTCTGCATACTGTCCTGGCTTAGTTAGGAGGCACATACAGATGGGCATTTGATGCCCACTTGGGCCTTTTGAGGGAGTGCCTTGTAAACCATAATATGCGGGTGCTCCCCAAGCAGCTCTAGACATTCCATTAAATTCTTATGTCCCTACTATTTCTTGCTAAGTTTTCCATCCACAATCCAAACTACTACCCTTGCATTTGCCTTCGGCATTAAAGTTAACTGTTTGTGTTTGTTTCATCACTATTGTAGAATTTCATATTTGCCTTAATGAGTAGCCGTCATAGCTGTGAAAGGTTTGAAATTTGCTTGGGATTGGGTACCTCATCTTCTTTAACCAGAAATGATACCAAGATGTTCTAGATGTGCATCTTCTACGTGTTCTGCAGCCTTTAGTTTCACATGACTATCACTATTTCATATTTGGTCATCAGAAAGTGGTGTTGAACTTGTATTAAGATTGTTCAATTCGGTTCCTTTGGGGAGCTCATACTATTTGCCTTTTTGAGTAGTCATTATAGTTCTACATACTATCTTATTGGCTTAGTTAGGGGGCATATAGAGAGGCTATTGACTGCTTTAGCTGTTCTAAGTACAATTCCCTTCTTTATAGGGGTTGTTGAACAGCCTTGCACATTGTGTGTGCATTAAGATTGTTTTTTTTTTCAATTTGGGTTGCTTTGGGGAGCAAATACTTTTTGCCTTTTTGAGTAGCCATTGTAGTTGTTCATGCTATCTTGGCTTAGTTATGGGGCATATAGAGATGCTATTGACTGCTTCGGCTGCTCCAAGTGCAATTCCCTTTCTGGGTTTGTTCATTGATCGGCCTTGCACATTCCAGCATTTCTTTGTTTCAATCCATTTCCTTCAAAATTCGTGAGATTTACTAATAGTAAGATTGATATTTATAGAGTGTTCAAAGATTAAAAGATCTGAATGACTAAAATTGATATTTATACATGTTTTATGCAGCATGACACCAGTGCCTCATGAATAACCAGCTGCTTAGTATATTTGCATTTGGTTCAGACTGGGGCTCATAACAAATAGAATCTTTTTGAGGGAAGGGGCCTGATTTTCTTGTTCATCCCTTCTTAGATAGATTCTGATATGAAGTGGTGTTTCTGTTTATGATGATGTTAACTGTTTATGTATTATATGCCCTTCGACATGTGTATGCTCTAGACATGCGCAAGAGCAAGGCAAGTCATACTTATTCATTTGATCATGTTGTACCTAAATTGCAAAA
>BDMV01000003.1:32606966-32619912 GCA_008326285.1 Oryza officinalis | reverse complement strand
GTGGAGTGCCGGTGGCGTCGGCGTGGAGGCGGAGGACGATGCGCTGGCGGCGTCGGGTGGAGGCGGAGGAGGAGGACCCGGCCGGCGTCGCCGTGGAGGAGTCGTCGGCGCAGTCGGGCTGGAGGAGGAGGAGGAGGAGGAGGAGATGGACCAGGCGGCATCGGCGTGGAGGAGGAGGTGTCTGGCGGCAGTGGCGAAAAATTTGGCAGCTTGGCGGCTAGGGTTCGGGCACCGGTGACTTAGAAAATTTTGGCACCCCATGCTCCCTATATATAGGAGTAGATCATCGCATGCGGCCGGCTTAACTCACCGCATGCGAAAATAATCTTTCCATGTGGCCAGTAATTCCGCCCGCATGCGGAAATAATCTTTCCATGCGGCTGGTTTAACGGCCCGCATGCGGAAATAATCTTTCCATTGATGTCGTACCCTTGCCATGAGTTGACAATACTTGAAGGCCCACTTGCCAATCTTTGTAAAGTAAGTTGCTCCGTACAATCACCGACTGGCAGGTTTAGATCTTTGAACCATTGAGGAAATCGACGCCTGTGCTCTCTTGAAACCCAATCGACGGATCGTCCTGGGAAGCAGGCTTTGATTTCTTCAAGGTGTCGCTCAATGAATGGCTCGACGATAGCGAGCTGTTGTAGAACGCTGCTGTGTGCCACGGCCACTGTTTTGTAATCATTATCGAAAAACTGCTTCCTACCAACAGTACCCCTTCCAGATAATCTCCCTTCGTGTCGATGCACAGGAATCCCAATGGCATTACCATCCTTTATGTAATCCATACAACACTCGACCGCCTCTTCAGTTGTGTATCCCTCTATCATTGATCCTTCGGGGTGAGCGCGATTGCGTACATAGCCTTTGAGGATTGACATGTAACGCTCATACGCCCACATCTGGTGTAAGTATAAGGGACCAAGTTCAATAATCTGAGGGACGATGTGAACGATCAAATGCTCCATCATATCTAAATATGATGGTGGGAAATACATCTCCAGCTGACATACGGTCTCCACAGCAAATGTCTGAAGGGGACCTAATTCGAGAGGATCAAATACCTTTTGTGAGATTCGATTGAAAAAGTAGCACAACTTTGTTATAACCACCTTGGTATGGACAGGTTTGACTGCCCTTATAGCAATTGGTAGGAATACCGTTAGCATCCTATGGCAGTCGTGCGCATTGTATCCGGAAATGGTCAAATCTTTCGTTGAGACTAGCTTCCTGATGTTCGATGAGAAACCACTAGGCACTCTCACCCCTTGTAAGCATTTACAGAAGGCTTTTTTCTCTTCAAGTGTCAACGAGTAACAAGCAGGAGGTATCTTGCTCTTTCCATTTGCCAGCTCTACTGGGTGAAGGTCATGCCTTATGTCCAAATTTACAAGATCATTACGTGACTTCAGTCCATCCTTCGTCTTACTCGGGATGTCCAGCAAGGTGCCGATGGTGCTATCAAACACGTTCTTCTCGAGGTGCATAACATCAATTGCATGACGGATCTCTAGGTCCTTCCAGTAATCTAAGTATCTGAAGAAAATTGAGTGCTTCTTGAATGGCAATGTAGTATTCTCCACGTCATCAACTTTCTTCCTCTTTGCTGTCTTCTTCTTTCCCTTGCCAAATACAACCTTAATGTTCTTTGTTATATCATACACGTAAGTACCACTTCGTGTTTCAGGGCCAGTCTCGTTCTCCACTGTCTTGTCGAACAATCTGGCCATCTTACGATACTTGTGTTTTCGTGGTAGAAACCGTCGATGTCGCATGTACACTGTCTTCTTAGACGACGTCAGGTATTTGTACGAAGTCATATCCAGACATATCAGACACCCAGTCTTCCCTTTAATCTGACCGGATAATGAAAAGTTTGCAGGTAGATCATTGATGGTAACAAATATGATCGCACGTAGATTGAAGTGCTCCCGCTTGAACTCATCCCACAGCCGTAACCCCTCTTTCCATAGCTCCTCCATGTCCTCCATCAAAGGCTCAAGAAAAACATCTATATCGATTCCAGGTTGCTTCGGACCTTGTATGAGGATAGTGAGAAGAATATACTTTCGTTTCTGACATATCCATGTTGGAAGATTATACATTGTGAGAAGAACTGGCCATGTGCTGTGTGAGCTGCTTAAATCACCAAACGGGTTCATTCCATCAGTGCTCAACGCGAACCTTACATTCCTTGGATCCTTACCAAATTCTGGGTGCTTTGCATCAAATGTCTTCCACTGGCGAGCATCGGCAGGATGTCGAATCATACCGTCTGTCTTTCGGCCCTCTTGATGCCATCTCATCAACTCAGCATCAGTCGGGTTTGAGTACAGACGCTTCATGCGGTCCTTAATTGGTAGGTACCACATCACCATTGACGGAATTTTTTTTCGCTTACGCTCCGATGAATCTAGGTCAGTAGACTCTGTGTGAACGGGCCCATTTCCCGTTTTATACCGACTTGTGCCACACGTTGGGCAACTTTCCAAGTCTGCATATTCTTTGCGGTATAATATACAATGATTCTCACAAGCATGAATCTTTTCAACACCAAGAGATAAAGGACATATGAGTTTCTTCGCTTGATATGTATTCGAAGGTATGAAGTTAGGCTTAGGAAGCAACACACTCAACAAGCTCATCAGATCATTAAAACTTGTGTCCGACCATCCATGTTTAGCCTTCAATCTCAGAAGTTCAAGCACTGAACGCAGTACCGTGAAATCCTTATCACATCCGTTCGTTTCATCGTAAAGAAGATCCTTCAATGCCTTCTCTAGTGCCTGCCAATTCTCTAACCCTCGTGATCTACCCGCTAGAACCTCAGGTTCGACATGGCGTAGCATATCTTCTATATCAAAACTGCCCTCAAAATCATCACTATCTGTGGACACGTCTACATTTATCCTTTCACGGGACATGTCTTCGATTACAAAATTCTCTGCCTCATTCATCTCCGGACTTAACTCTTCATCGTCATCTTGGGGATCGGCGATTTTCCTGTGATAGGTCCAAACCTTATAATTGGCGGTGAATCCATGTTGCATTATGTGTCCCAAAATTTCGCCATGATCTACCAGCAATTTCTGATTCTTGCAATGACGACATGGACAAAATATTTTTGCCATATTCTCCCTCAAAGCATGCGCCTTAGCCTGATCAATAAATTTAGATGCTTCCTTCATAAATATTAGCTGAGTTCTCCGCATCTCATACATCCATGACGACCGATCCATCTATATATAAAGACAACAAAATTACAGACACAAATAATAGACCGCAGGTATTTTATAAAGACGTGTAAATACATATATATATCCATCAGAAAAATACAACAATACAAGTAACTAGTATGTATAAGTGTTTACATCCAAAATTTACACATCAAAACATATATTTTGAAGCTAGATTTTGCAAAAACTAGCTAAAACAAACCTTGTCAAAATTTTAAAAAAACTCTAATTTCCACCAACGAAATTTAATAAAAATGGAGCCAAATGAAGGAGGAGAGAGAGTTCGTCACCTTTCATATAAACTTTAAGCAAAGATTTCGAGTTGAAAACCTCCCCTCCTATTTGTTGCATGCATAGGAGAGAGAAGACTTCGGTTTGAAATGGTGAAGTTCGGGCTAGCTGCAAGATATATGGGCCCATCATCGCATGCGGTCCGTTAAGACAGCCGCATGCGAAGATTCATTATNTGGCAAGTTGTCGGCTTCCTCATCCGGGCCCACTCAGCCAAGTCGACATCAACATCTTCTTCGTCGTCGTCGTCGAAGGCATACTGATAAACTGTATTGATCTTTTTTGCAAATTTCTTAGCCTCCTGGAATCGTTGTTCGTGGGCCGATACCCGTTGTGCTAGCTGAGCTAGGCTTTCAAATTCCTGCGAGGAGAACCTCTCGCGTATCGGCCCTAACAATCCTTGGAACGCCAAATCGGCGAGCTGTGAATCGGTCAAATTAAGGCTGTAGCATCTGTTCTTTATGTCCCTGAATCGTTGAATATACTCCGGGACCAATTCGTCAACTCGTTGCCTAATGGCGGTCAGATCGGACAGTTTCATTTCTTGTACGCCGTTATAGAAATACCTATGAAACTGTTTCTCCAGATCTATCCATCCTCTGATGGAATTGTAGGGTAAAGATGAAAACCACATAAACGCAGACCCTGACAAGGACAGAGGGAAAAATCTCACCCTCAACGCCTCGATAGCCGATGCCTCCCCGCACTGTGCTAGGAATCGGCTTACATGCTCGTAAGTCGAGACGTTGTCCTGCCCCAAAAACTTGGAGAAGTCCGGGATCTTGTATCGGCCTGGCAATGGTACTCTGTCAAATTCCTCGGGGTACGGGTGCCGATACACTGTAGAATTCTCCTTGGGCTTCAAGCCGAACTGATCTTGCATCACTTCGGCTATCATATCGGCCTAGTATCCTGCGGGCCGATGTGGGAGGTCTTGCTGATACGATTGCTGCAAGCCCTCGGCTTGATACTGCTTGGGGGAGTATGGCTGGTAGTGGTGATCTACGTTTTGCGCGCCATACTGTCCTGCGGTGTGCTGTTGGTTGCCCTGTGGCGTATTGTAAGCCGCCTGCGGTGGAGGGTTGTTGAAAACCGGGGCTTGTGGCTGTCCGGCCGATGGCTGGTTGACAGGAAATTGCTGCATTGGCTCGATCGCTGGTTGCTTCCCCTTGGTCCATTGTGCATACTGCTCCTCCGTGATATGCTGAGGGCTCCCCCCGGTCTGCTTGGTAAGGACCAATGGCAGTGTCCTTCAATCTTCATCGGCCGCTTGGCATCATCGATTTTAATCCTGCCTTGCTCGATGGCCGATTGAATCTGTTGTCGGAAGATCTTGCATTCGTTGGTATGGTGAGAGTAAGAGTTATGCCACTTGCAATATCTTCTCTTCTTGATTTCTTCGGCCGATGGCAATACGTGACCCACTGGCAACTGAATTTGCTTTTCTTGCAACAGTAGGTCAAATATTTTATCGGCCCTGTTGATGTCGAAGTCGAATTTGTCTTCTTTGTCGCCCTTTTTTACCCATTGGCAAGTTGTCGGCTTCCTCATCCGGGCCCACTCAGCCAAGTCGACATCAACATCTTCTTCGTCGTCGTCGTCGAAGGCATACTGATAAACTGTATTGATCTTTTTTGCAAATTTCTTAGCCTCCTGGAATCGTTGTTCGTGGGCCGATACCCGTTGTGCTAGCTGAGCTAGGCTTTCAAATTCCTGCGAGGAGAACCTCTCGCGTATCGGCCCTAGCAATCCTTGAAACGCCAAATCGGCGAGCTGTGAATCGGTCAGGCTGAGGCTGTAGCATCTGTTCCTTATGTCCCTGAATCTTTGAATATATTCTGGGACCGATTCATCCACTCGTTGCCTAATGGCTGTCAGATCGGACAGTTTCATCTCTTGTACGCTGTTATAGAAATACCTGTGAAACTGTTTCTCCAGATCTATCCATCCTCTGATGGAATTGCAGGGTAAAGATGTAAACCACGTGAATGCAAACCCTGATAAGGACAGAGGGAAAAACCTCACCCTCAACGCCTCGATAGCCGATACCTCCTCGCACTATGCTAGGAATCGGCTCACATGCTCATATGTTGAGACGTTGTCCTGCCCCGAAAATTTGGAGAAGTCCGGGATCTTGTATCGGCCTGGCAATGGCACTCTGTCAAATTCCTCGGGGTACAGGTGCCGATACACTGTAAAATTCTCCTTGCGTTTCAAGCCGAACTGATCTCGCATCACTTCGGCTATCATATCGGCCCAGTATCCTACGGGCCGGTGTGGGAGGTCTTGCTGATATGATTGTTGCAAGCCCTCTGCTTGATACTGCCTGGGGGAGTATGGCTGATAGTGGTGATCAAGATTTTGCGCGCCATACTGCCCTGCGGTGTGCTGCTGGTAACCTTGTGGCGTGTTGTAAGCAGCCTGTGGTGGAGGATTGTTGAACACGGGAGCTTGTGGCTGTCCGGCCGATGGCTGGTTGACAGGAACTTGCTGCATCGGCTCGATCACTGGTTGCTTCCCCTTTGTCCATTGGGCATATTGCTCCTCCGTGATGTGCTGAGGGCTCCCCCCTGTCTGCCTGGTAAGGACTACCGACAGTGTCATTGTTGGCTGTGCCGATGGGGGTGGCATCGGCGCTGTTGGCTGAGCCATGCTCAGGTCATTCCTCAGGGTCCGATAGACAGAGAACTTGTTTTCTGGCAAGAAAATCGGCCCCTGAGGCTTGTACTGGTGGATCGACCCATCTAGGATCGATTTGACCGTATTGGTCAATGTGTTCACCAGAATCCCCGACTGGTTGACTAGCGCAAAATGAACTGCGGAGTCAATCCTGTCTTGCAACGTCGGCGCTGCAGTATCCTCGGTCTTGACGGTGTGGTCATGTGCCGCCACCGATGTGCCAGCTCCATCTCCAGGACTCGGCATAACCACCTTGGATTTCTGGATCAAGGTGCCTTGCCGAGTCCTAGAATATGTTTGCAGGTATATATTCTGGAACTGCTCGACCAGCTTCTCCATCTCAGCTTTTTGCTCTGCGTTGAGCTGGTCGACGGTCACGGGGACGATGTTCTCCTCAGAGATCTCGGGCTGCTTCGACATCTTGAGGTGATCTTGTTGCGGTTGCAAAGCTTGCGTTCTTTGGTCCCACCGGGCGTGCCAAAAGCGTGTTGGCGCAGAATTTAGACCCGCCTTGCAACGAAACGGGTTCTACATTTCCACGGCGGCCTGGGAGATCTACTTAACTCCAGTGCAGGTCCAAATTGGCTTGCCTAGTCGTATGCAGAGCGTGCCAGTTGATTTGATCTGCAATCAACAAGAAACAAGTAAACCATGTCAGAAAACAATGGTCGATCGGCCAGTAGGCCGATGTCACATTGTTATAGCCTAGCCGATAGGGCAAAGCTGTATCGGCTTACTCAAGATAATAAGTAAATTGAACAGATCTAATCCCATCGGCCCATGCTAACATATATATAATAAATTACTGAAATCGGCCGATGAGGATTTCATGAAGATAAATACACTAGCTAATACTCTAGTGTGGACTTATACAAGCCAATCGGCCAATATAAACACACCAATCACAGAGATATCCTAAGAACACCCTGCGACCGATATATTTATATTCATTGATCCACAAGTATAAGTGACAAATACATGCAAAAACATAAATAATCACATGCATTAAGTAAGACCGGCTGAAACCCCGGTGCTATCCTTAATTACAATTGAAAACATGCTTTGTGTTAGACCTCAAAACACGACTAAGGTCGATAGCAACTCAAAGTGTGGATCGAGACTTAACACAAAGAAAATCAAGCCGTCGATTGGTTTTGGGGATGGTAAATGCCTTAGATAATCTAAACGAGTAAACTGATTCAATCGTCGTCGGCAATAAACCCTAAAACAAGTTAACCGCTGGCGAGACAGAATTAGAAAACTACATCGAGATTAACCAAAACACAATAAACGACGATCACATCATCAGGGCTTAACGTGCCTAAAGTGACACGCTAGCCCCGACGATGCAGATCGTCGGGTACAAGTTCTTACCTTGCTCTAGGGAAGCAAGAACTCGTCAGGAGTCAACCTCTTGCGAGGGTTGGCGATGCGCCGAAAGTAGATTAATCTGATTGTATGATTGATTGGAAGAGAGTTTCTATGTACAAACTATCGGGATATTTATACCCGAGGTTACAACAGAACCCTTGTAGGGCACGATCTTATCTACAACTAACAAACAAGTCTTTGCGGCAGACTTTAGTCACAGATTAGATCTAAACTACTTAATTTACAAGACACAATTGCCTAAAACCGAGCTTTATCTCTATTTGGCAACTTCCTTGAAGCTTATCCTGAGCCCAAACCAAGCCCACGTTAACTCTGTCAACTTACAACCCGTATCGGCCCACAACCACACCGAATCCGTATCGGCCGATACGCTCTTTATGGCAACGCCTTTCCCAGTCCAATACGGCTACCGGGTCCGATACGAAACCTGGTCTGTCTCCAACTCAACCCTTCTTCTCTGCTTCGGTTTCTCCTTTCCTTTCCAAATCGGTTACTAAATTCGCCGTTAACATATGCCCCTCAATTCCGCTTCATTATATAATGTGGCGGAATTAGCTCCGAGGAACCCATCGACTTCCTCGCTAGGTCTTGCCTGAAAACCGCGCAGATCCAGATTCGAATCCTTCCACCGCCGATTCAACAACTTTTCGTGTTCTTCAACTCCAGCGACCCCTCGGCGTACCATTGTCACACCCTGAGGTTCTCCCAAATCGTAAAAATTAAATTTAATAATTTATCTGAGAAATTGTTGAATTAAATTCTGGAGAAAAACCCAATTAAATAATGCATTAAAGAAGTGGAAATGGCAAGGTGGAATTTTTCCTGAGTTCCCCATGTCAAAATACATTAACAGGATTTTTAGTGGAATTTTCAGAGCCCTAAAAATAATTTTAACCAATTAAAAACCCTCAAGCGCAATAAATAAATCCCTGGGAAATTCTTTTTCCTTTTCTTTTTCTTTTTCCTCTTCTCGGGCTGTCGGCCCATTTTCCCCTCCGGCCCAAGCCGCTGCCCCGCGCTCCTTCTTCCCTCCCGGACCGGCCCAGCCGGCCCAGGCCGTTTCCCCCTCCCGGCCCCGGGCCGCCTCTTTCCCCCCGTCGGCCCAAGGCCGCCGCGCCTCCCCGCGCCCCTCCTCCTTCCCGGGCCGGCCCGAGGCCGCGGCCCGAGTCGTCTCCGACTCGGCCGGCGCCGCCGCCCGCGCCGCCGCGTTTCGCGGGGAGTCCGCAACCGCCGCCGCCCGTGCCCTAGCCGGCCTCCTCCCCTATTTATTTCCCCGCGCCGCAACCCCTCTCCCGTTTCCCGAGCGCCGCCGCCTCTCCCCAAACCCTAAAGCCCGTGCGCCGCCGTTTTCCGCCGCCGCCTTCCGCCGGTAAGCGCCGCCGCCGTCCCCTTTTCTCCTTCCCCTCTCGGCGCCGTCGCCCGCCGTGCGCCTCCGGGCCACTCGCCGTGCGCGCCGCCGCGCGCGCCGCCGCTGCCGCGCGCACCCGCCGCTGCCCGCCGCCTCCCGTGCGCCGCCGCCGTGAGCCGCCGCTCCGCCGCCGCCGCGCGCGCCGCCGCTCGGCCAAACCCTAACCCTAGCCGCCGCCCGCGCGCCTCAGCCGTCGGATCGGCCACTCGGGCCGATCCCGGCCGCCCGCTCCCGCCCCGCGTGGCCGCCACGTGGGCGCCGCGTGGCTGCCGCGTCGGCGCCACGTGTGCGCCACGTGGTGGCGCAGCCGCCGCCGCGGCTGACGTCAGCCCTAGCCGCTGACGTCAGCAGTGACGTCAGCCCTAAGGGTTTATTGCGCAATAATTAATTAAGGATTTTTCTGTTTTAGTAAAAACACAGATAACTTCAAAAATTCATAACTAATTCATCCGGACTCCGTTTTAGTCCGTTCAAGTCTCAGAAAATTCATAAAAATGCAGAGAATCCATTAAAAATAGTTTTATTCTTTGTTTCAGTAGACTTATAGCATGTATTGTTGTTTGCTTTGTTTGTCGTATAGATTCCGGTAATTCCGATTCTCCGGTTTACTTCGAAGTCGTTGCCGAAGTCGACCCAGCGCAAGAGCAAGGCAAGTCATACTTATTCATTTGATCATGTTGTACCTAAATTGCGAAACAGTCTTATTTTTCTCTAAATACTGCATTGTTTTATAATGTCATCTATGGGATAGTTTACCTATTGTACTCAGCCTTATATTGATGATTACCTTATTCCTTTGATAGCTTGGGAAATAATTTGAATAGTTGCTATAATAGAACTTGCTTAGCCCTGCTTAGAAACATTAGCTCACAATTGGGTTGTTTAAAGCTTCATTAATACTTAATGATGGTTATTTCATGTTGGCTCGCGATGGTTAATCGTGGGTGATTTAATTAAATGTTTCAACTAAAATATTGATTAATGGTGGGTTGTGAGCACATGGTTTTGATGGTCGTGCTCATGACAATTAAGGACCGGTTCGCGGGAAACCCTGGAAGAATTACCGTACTTTCCACAAGCCAGCGTGGGTAATGGCTGGATTTGGAGTATAGCTTTTTCCTAGCCGACGTTCCCCGGAAAGGGTGGGCGTGATGGAGTTGAGTCGGCCGGGGATATACCGGTTGCTTGGCTGCCGGATTCACCAAGGCACGAGAGGGGGCTGCCCGTTGCCGGGAAGCGGAGCGGGGGCGAAACCTGAGGTGTGGTGCGATTGGTTAGGAAGGGTTATGCGAAGGGTCCTGTCACAGCTCCTTTTCCGGTGTACCGTGGTGGTATGTCGGCGCACAGTAATGTGTTGTAGGACTGTGTCTTGTGGGTACAGTTGTACACCTCTGATCAGAGTAAAACTATTCGAATAGCCGTGCCCGCGGTTATGGGCGATCAACCAGATTCACCGTGATTAGTTGAACTCTTTAATAATTTGACTTAATGGAAATGGTTTAGTTCAGGTGGATGGTTGGGCCTGTCGCAACGTGGTGTAGCGTTGGACAGTGATGGTTTAATTATGACTAATTAATTCAACTGTTTTACTGTTTTCAACTATTGTTTTTAAATGCGTATTTTATGCAAAATAACCATTGCAGCTCTCCTTTGTTATTACTTGCATCATTATTTTCCTTTCCGGTATGACTTGTTGAGTACAGTGGGTAGTACTCAGTCTTGCTTTATTTTTCCCCACACCAGAGTTGGAGGTTGTTTCAGAGGAAGACTTTTCAGAAGAGTAGGCTTGTTGCTACCGTCGAGGAATGCCTGTGGTTTGGAGTCGCTACGTTGCGAGTGTTTAGTTTATTAGATTAGTTGTTTCCTTTTTCCGCTGCAGTTTTGTAAGAGATTTTTATTGTTTTGTAAGACGTGGATCTGTATGGCAACTTTGTCATTTGTGTACCTGGCTGGTCCTGGACAGGGATTTTAATACACAATTTGCTTTGGAAATTCTGGTAGTGAATTTCTGGGCGTGACAAGTTGGTATCAGANTTCCGCTGCAGTTTTGTAAGAGATTTTTATTGTTTTGTAAGACGTGGATCTGTATGGCAACTTTGTCCTTTGTGTACCCTGGCTGATCCTGGACAGGGATTTTAATACACAATTTGCTTTGGAAATTCTGGTAGTGAATTTCTGGGCGTGACAAGTTGGTATCAGAGCCGACCTTGACCGTAGGACAAGCCAACTGGAAACCTTTAGAGCCCTCTAAAATTTTTCATGTGCATTTTCCCTTAAAATTTAAATTGTTTTGGGAAAAGTCCGGGAACTGTGGTCTTTGGGATTTTTGAAAAAAAGAGGTTCCTTGCATCAAAATTTTCTTTTTGAGCATATGTTGAGTCCCGTTCCTTTGCCTCTGTAGATGGCAGGTCATCCCCCGACGCACCGTGGTCAGAACATGGAAGGCTTCGTGGCAGAGCTTGCCCGTATGACTTTGGTTGTAGGTTATCTTGAAGCGCCGGAGTACACCACGATCGAGCCTCTCAGTGGCGAGTTCCCGTTCCGAGTTCGTTTGGAAGTACATGGCTTCGTGGGCACCAATCTTCCCAATATGGTGGTCACCGCTTCAGGAGGATCTGACGAGCACGCCTGTCAGGAGGCGGCTTACTTGATGATGGCCAGGATGCGAGAACTACACGACTACGCTCTCCACAACTCGGCGTACCGTTATCATCCTCGTCGCGGTAGCTCTTCTACCAGCAGCACCTACCGATCTGCAGCGGAGGAGAACGACACTACCTTCGGACGGATGGTCACAGTGATGAAGGGCCTGGACAAGATGCACGCCGATCTCCACAAGGCATCCAAGGCTCTTAATGACCAGAAGTTGATCAAGATTGCCCGCTTGGAGGATGAAGTCGCACGGCTCAAGGCCGATAATGCTAGGTTGCGAGGACACCCAGCGTCAGGAGGACTCAGGATTCGTACCATGCCAAGGAAGAGGACCACTGCTCCTGTACGTATCCAGCTTGCGCCAAGGAATTCACCACCCGCTCCAACGCCAGTTCCGCCGCCGCCACCAGGGTTCGCCATCACCTTCGCCCCGGCGTCTGCGTACCAGGGTCCAGCCAGTGGTAGCGGAGGTTGGTTGCACGCCACACCCAGTGGTAGCAACGGCAGTGGTTCAAGTTCAGAGCCAACAAGTGGAGACACTGCCATGGCGGATTCCGGAAATCGTTCTGAGCATTAGGCTCGTTACCCTTAGTTTTCCATTTTCTTAGTTTGATTGCTTGTTAGTTGCTGTGTGTTAGGTTTGTTGCTGGGGTTTAGCCGATGGTCGATACCATGTGCCTATGGTATGGCTATCTTATTAAGGATTTTTGCGTGCTGTTTTGGAAGTGTTTTAAGTTAGATCATAATAATTACAGTTAAATTAATAATATATTAAAGCTTTGTTCTGAGCAATCTGTTTTCTTTCTTGTCCATTTCTTTCTGCTGGTTCTTCTCCTTCAGATGGACAACACCAGGACAAGTGGTAACAACAACGGACAGGAGGGATCCCAGACTAATGGAACAAACACCAACGCTCCTCCTCCACCACCGGATAATCCCACTCTTGCTCAAGTGCTAGCTAGCCAGACGCAGATGATGGCGGCAATGATGCAGCAAATGCAGCAGCAGCATCAACAAATGCAACAGCAAATGTTGCAACAGATGCAACAACAAGCTCAACAGCAGCAGCAGCAGGCCCAACAGAATCAACCACCACCCCAATCCAAGTTGCCAGAGTTTCTTCGTGTCAGACCGCCGGTTTTCTCAAGTACTACTAATCCCATGGAAGCGAATGATTGGCTTCATGTTATTGAGAAGAAGCTTAATCTACTCCAGTGCAATGAGCAAGAGAAGGTCGCTTTTGCTACCCATCAATTGCAGGGTCCCGCTTCGGCTTGGTGGGATA
>BDMV01000003.1:32583864-32596884 GCA_008326285.1 Oryza officinalis | reverse complement strand
ATCTGGTCCGTTGAGGGCCCTTCTACACCGAGCACATGAGGTTTAGGAACTAATTTGTGGTAGCGTGGCAGGGAAAGAACTACATTGGACGGGCTAAAAAACACTCTTCAAATTCCATGTTGTCATGCATTTCCATCATAATGGATGTCGTTTTGACTGATATCTCACAACGGAGACATTCGACAAGGCCCTGGAGTGGCACTCATGCGTGCTACGTCATGGAGCAAGCAACCTTTTCAGGGGAAAAGTTTAGAAACTTTGTGAATAAACACATTCCTCACCTTGTTTGGCACGACCTTTGGATAAGCGATGCGTTTTAAGGCAATGTCCTTAATGTTTTGATGGAAACAACCCAACAACAAGTTAATCTGGTCCGTTGAGGGCCCTTCTACACCGAGCATGTCAGGTTTAGGAACTAATTGGTGGTAGCGTGGCAGAAAAAAAACGACATTGGACGGGCTACAAAACTCTCTTAAAATTCCATGTTGTCTTGCATTTCCATCCTAACGGATGTCGTTTCAACTGATATCTGGCAACGGAGACATTCTACAAAGCCCTGGAGTGGCACTCATGCATGCTACGTCATGGAGCATGCAACATTTTCAGGGGAAAAGTTTAGAAACTTTGTGAATAAACATATTCCTCACCTTGTTTGGCACAACCTTTGGATAAGCGATGTGTTTTAAGGCAACGTCCTTAAAGTTTCGATGGAAATAATCGTACAACAAGTTAATCTGGCCCGTTGAGGGCCCTTCTACACCGAGCACATGAGGTTTAGGAACTAATTTGTGGTAGCGTGGCAGGGAAAGAACGACATTGGACGGGCTAAAAAACTCTCTTCAAATTCCATGTTGTCATGCATTTCCATCCTAACGGATGTCGTTTCGACTGATATCTGGCAATGGAGACATTCTACAAAGCCCTGGAATGGTACGCATGCGTGCTACGTCATGGAGCATGCAACCTTTTCAGGGGAAAAGTTTAGAAACTTTGTGAATAAACACATTCCTCACCTTGTTTGGCACAACCTTTGGATAAGCGATGCGTTTTAAGGCAATCTCCTTAAAGTTTCGATGGAAATAACCCCACAAGAAGTTAATCTGGTCCGTTGAGGGCCCTTCTGCACTGAGCACGTCAGGTTTAGGAACTAATTTGTGGTACCGTGGCAGGGCAAGAACGACATTGGATGGGCTAAAAAACACTCTTCAAATTCCATGTTGTCATGCATTTCCATCCTTACGGATGTCGTTTCGACTGATATCTGGCAATGGAGACATTCTACAAAGCCCTGGAGTGGCACACATGCGTGCAACGTCGTGGAGCATGAAACCTTTTCAGGGGAAAGTTTAGAAACTAGGCGAATAAACACATTCCTCACCTTGTTTGGCAGAACCTTGGATAAGCGATGCGTTTTAGGGCAATGTTCTTAAAGTTTCAATGGAAAAAACCCCACAACAAGTTAATCTGGTCCGTTGAGGGCCCTTCTGCACCGAGCACGTCAGGTTTAGGAACTAATTTGTGGTAGCGTGGCAGGGCAAGAACGGCATTGGACGGGCTAAAAAACACTGTTCAAATTCCATGTTGTCATGCATTTCCATCATAACGGATGTTGTTTCGACTGATATCTGGCAACAGAGACATTCTGCAAGGCCCTGGAGTGGCACACATGCGTGCTACGTCATGGAGCTTGCTACCTTTTCAGGGGAAAAGTTTTGAAACTTTGTGAATAAACACATTCCTCACCTTGTCTGGCACAACCTGGGAAAAGCGGTGCGTTTTAGGACAATGCTCTTAAAGTTTCAATGGAAATAACCCCACAACAAGTTAATCTGGTCCATTGAAGGCCCTTCTGCACCGAGCACGTCAGGTTTAGGAACTAATTTGTGGTAGCGTGGCATGGCAAGAACGACATTGGATGGGCGAAAAAACACTCTTCAAATTCCATGTTGTCATGCATTTCCATCATAATGGATGTCGTTTTGACTGATATCTCGCAACGGAGACATTCGACAAGGCCCTGGAGTGGCACTCATGCATGCTACGTCATGGAGCAAGCAACCTTTTCAGGGGAAAAGTTTAGAAACTTTGTGAATAAACACATTCCTCACCTTGTTTGGCACGACCTTTGGATAAGCGATGCGTTTTAAGGCAATGTCCTTAATGTTTTGATTGAAATAACCCAACAACAAGTTAATCTGGTCCGTTGAGGGCCCTTCTACACCGAGCACGTCAGGTTTAGGAACTAATTTGTGGTAGCATGGCAGAAAAAAAACGACATTGGACGGGCTACAAAACTCTCTTAAAATTCCATGTTGTCTTGCATTTCCATCCTAACGGATGTCGTTTCGACTGATATCCGGCAACGGAGACATTCTACAAAGCCCTGGAGTGGCACTCATGCGTGCTACGTCATGGAGCATGCAACATTTTCAGGGGAAAAGTTTAGAAACTTTGTGAATAAACATATTCCTCCACTTGTTTGGCACAACCTTTGGATAAGCGATGCGTTTTAAGGCAATGTCCTTAAAGTTTCGATGGAAATAACCGAACAACAAGTTAATCTGGCCCGTTGAGGGCCCTTCTACACCGAGCACATGAGGTTTAGGAACTAATTTGTGGTAGCGTGGCAGGGAAAGATTGACATTGGACGGGCAAAAAAACTCTGTTCAAATTCCATGTTGTCATGCATTTCCATCCTAACGGATGTCGTTTCGACTGATATCTGGCAACGGAGACATTCTACCAAGCCCTGGAGTGGCACACATGCGTGCTACGTCATGGAGCATGCAACCTTTTCAGGGGAAAAGTTTAGAAACTTTGTGAATAAACACATTCCTCACCTTGTTTGGCACAACCTTTTGATTAGCGATGCGTTTTAAGGCAATATCCTTAAAGTTTCGATGGAAATAACCCCACAAGAAGTCAATCTGGTCCGTTGAGGGCCTTCTGCACTGAGCATGTCAGGTTTAGGAACTAATTTGGGGTAGCGTGGCAGGGCAAGAACGACATTGGATGGGCTAAAAACACTCTTCAAATTCCATGTTGTCATGCATTTCCATCATAACGGATATCGTTTCGACTGATATCTGGCAACAGACACATTCTACAAGGCCCTGGAGTGGCACTCATGCGTGCTACGTCATGGAGCATGCAACATTTTTAGGGGAAAAGTTTTGAAACTTTGAGAATAAACACATTCCTCACCTTGTTTGGCACAACCTTTGGATAGGCGAGGCGTTTAGGGCAATGTCCTTAAAGTTTCGATGGAAATAACCCCACAAGAAGTTAATCTGGTCCGTTGAGGGCCCTTCTACACTGAGCACGTCAGGTTTAGGAACTAATTTGTGGTAGCGTGGCAGGGAAAGAACGACATTGGACGGGCTAAAAAACTCTCTTCAAATTCCATGTTGTCATGCATTTCCATCCTAACGGATGTCGTTTCGACTGATATCTGGCAACGGAGACATTCTACAAAGCCCTGGAGTGGTACTCATGTGTGCTACGTCGTGGAGCATGAAACCTTTTCAGGCAAAAGTTTAGAAACTAGGCGAATAAACACATTGCTCACCTTGTTTGGCAGAACCTTGGATAAGCGATGCGTTTTAGGGCAATGTTCTTAAAGTTTCAATGGAAATAACCCCACAACAAGTTAATCTGGTCCATTGAGGGCCCTTCTGCACTGAGCACGTCAGGTTTAGGAACTAAGTTGTGGTAGCATGGCAGGGCAAGAACGACATTGGACGGGCTAAAAAACACTCTTCAAATTCCATGTTGTCATGCATTTCCATCATAACGGATGTTGTTTCGACTGATATCTGGCAACAGAGACATTCTACAAGGCCCTGGAGTGGCACTCATGCGTGCTACGTCATGGAGCATGCAACCTTTTCAGGGGAAAAGTTTAGAAACTTTGTGAATAAACACATTCCTCACCTTGTTTGGCACAACCTTTGGATAAGCGATGCGTTTTAAGGCAATGTCCTTAAAGTTTCGATGGAAATAACCGAACAACAAGTTGATCTGGTCCGTTGAGGGCCCTTCTACACCGAGCACATCAGGTTTAGGAACTAATTTGTGGTAGCGTGGCAGGGAAAGAACGACATTGGACGGGCTAAAAAACTCTCTTCAAATTCCATGTTGTCATGCATTTCCATCCTAACGGATGTCGTTTCGACTGATATCTGGCAACGGAGACATTCTACAAAGCTCTGGAGTGGCACACATGCGTCCTACATCAAGGAGCATGCAACCTTTTCAGGGGAAAAGTTTAGAAACTGTCACGCCCAGAAAATAGAACTCTATATTCCCGATTGTGAGTGCATAATTCCTTGTCCCAGGAGGCAAGGTACACATTACAAAGTTGATAAATATCAGAATAAACTAGCAGAAGCGTAGATAGAGTACTTTATTACATGGGCGACCAAAAGGCCATCCCCAGCATGCCGATGAAGAGAAGGGCCGCGTTCTGGCAGGCTTCCACGAACGTGTCTCCTCCAGCCGAGGCAGTCATCGATGAGCGGTTGGGTGGCTTGAAAGGAGGGTGGCCGTGACCTCCCATTCTGCCCGGGGAGCGTCATCGTTGCCGGTAGCAGGAAGCTTCACTCCCCTGTATTCCACCTCGTTGGAGTAGCCGAGATCAAGGCAAAGGTGACGCAGCTCCAGAACGAAACCCACTTGTCCATATCCATGACGGGTCAGGGTGAGGGCCATCTACAAAATTTTTGAAAAACGAACGTTAGTGGGAAATTTTAAAAGAGTAAGTAGGTAAAGACAGAATACAAGTTTTTGTAAATAGGGACAAATTTAGGTAAAATATCTCCTAGGGTTTGTCTCGCTCGTCCTAAGGTCAAAGGAGGCTCTGATACCAAGTTGTCACGCCCGGAAAATATAACTCTATATTCCGATTGTGAGTGCATAATTCCTTGTCCCAGGAGGCAAGGTACACATTACAAAGTTGACAAATATCAGAATAAACAAGCGGAAGCGTAGATAGAGTACTTTATTACATGGGCGACCAAGGGCCCAACACTGAAAGATAAACGAATAAAAAGGCGGCAGCTACGACGGACCACCACAGGCACTTCGACGTCAGGGCACGAGCTAGACACCAAAGTCTTCGACTTCAAAGTACTCCTCTGCAGGAAGGGGGAAAGAGGAGCAAGGCTGAGTACAACCACCGTACTCAGCAAGCCATGCCGGGAAAAATGCAAATATAATGCTAGGGAGTACAAAGGATTCATATATAGGGATATTTTGCATAAAACCAGCATTTCAATACATTTAAATATTTAAAGGCATTTTTAAACCAACACGAACCTATCTCTTAGTCAAAATTATCATCAAGCCGCGCACGACGGTTGATCTTGCACTTATCCTGTCAAAAGTCTAACTGCAGTATTTAAGTTTTAAACTGATGATCAATTTAACTTGGGTTTCGCTCAGCTTCTCCTAACGAATATCTTTGGCCGCTAAATTGTCGTTAAACTCTGTTGATCCAGAGGTGTCTACATCTTTACGCCACAGCTGTCTTCTCCGTTTCGACGTGCCATTTGTAGACTGGATTGATAGCTGTTGTTGTATGAAGATTCTGCATAAGGGAGACTCTTATCCCAAGTTTTCCCAAAATCAAGGACCACAAGCTCGAAGCATGTCTTCAAGGATCTGATTGGTTCGTTCTGTCTGACCGTTGCGTTTGTGGGTGATAAGCAGTACTGAAATTCAACCGTGTTCCTAATCCCTCTTGCAACTTCTTGCCAAAACTTGGGAGGTAAACTGACTACCTCGGTCAAGACACGATCTTCTTCGGAACACCATGGCAGACAAACAATGCGAGCAAAATATTGTTCTGCCAATTTGCTGCCTGAGTAAGTAGTCTTGACCTGGAATGAAATGTGCCACTTTTGTCAGTCTATCGACGACTACCCAAATTGAGTCATTAACCCACATTGGTTCGAGGAAGACCGGTAATAAAATCCATTCCAATCTCCTCCCATTTCCATTCCGGAATCTGGGAGCGGTTGGAGCAATCCTTGCTTGGTCTCCTGGTGTTCTGCGTNCGAGCAAAAGCGGCTCTTCCGGATCTGCAGCGTCGACATGACATACGCAAAGGAAAAAGGCCAAAAATAAATAAAAACCATATAAGATGCATAAACAAAGCATAAAATTAGGTTCATTACTGTTTAAGGAAAAATTAGCAATTTGAACGGGTCGATTCCGAGTTCAAATAGTCGAGATACGACAATTTGAATTTTAAGTGTTGTTTGAATGGCATATTACAAATTTGCTAATTAATATTTTTTTCCTCTCTTTTTTTTTACAGAGAGAACAGAAGAGACAGAGAGAGGGAGACAGTGAGGAGCAAGAAGGAGACAGAGAAAGAGAAGGAGTAGGGAGGGAGAGAGATGGCAGTGAGGGCGGCGGCAAGGCTCACCGGAGCTGCGGGAACGGCGAGGGGACGTCGACGACGAGTTTGGCGGCGAGGAACAGTGGCGGCCGGAGTTGCGACGGCAACTGCGCAAGACAACAGCGGCACGGCGGCTCAGGAGAGCGGGAGAGGAGGGTGGCAGCGTGTGGGGAGGAAGGAGGAGGCCGAGGGCTGCCTTTTATAGACCGGAGGGAAGGGAGACGGGCGCCAGGGAGAGGAATCGACGCCGGCCATGGTGGAGCTCACCATTGATGAGAACCTTCAAAATCCACCACAAAATAATGCCGAATCGAGCGGGATTTGTTGGGGGAAATGATGAGGAGGAGGTGAGGAATCCATTTTCGCAGTTATTTCGAAGGGGAATCGATCGGGGAGGGAGATCAAACGGTGGCTGCGTGCAACTGTTCGGGGGAGAGAGAGAAAGGAACGGTCAGGAGGTTGAAGAAGCTACTGTAGCGAGGGAGGCGAATCAGACTTTTCCTTTTTTTTCTTTTTTGGGCTGGATTAAGGGGGAGGATAAACAGACTTCACCAGGAAAGAAGAGGGGCTGCTGGCTCGGGTTGGGCCGGCGGGGAGAGAGAGAGGAATTGGGCCGGAGTTGGCCCAGAGCCAAGGATGGGATTTCAATTTCTTTTTCTTTTTTAGAAAATCTGAGAAATGTTTTTGTCGCATTAAAAATATTTACGGTGCTCTGAAAATTCAAGTAAAAATTGTTTAAATATTTTGAAGCATGAGGAATTCAACAAAAATTCCCACACGCCGGTTCGAGTTGAATCTTGGGGATTTTTAATTGTTGAAGGCTAAATTAGATTTTTACAATTTCTAGAAATAATTTAAACGGTGAAATTTTAAGGTGATTTTTAGGGCGCGACAAACCTACCCCCCTTACGAAGAATCTCGACCCCGAGATTCGGTAGCACTACTGAAGAGATGGGGATGTGCTGACTTCAACTCGTCTTCACACTCCCAGGTGGCTTCTTCTTCGGAATGGTTGCTCCACTGAACCTTGCAAAAACGGATGACTCGACTGCGTGTATGTCTTTCTGAGGTGTCCAAGATTTTGATTGGCTTCTCCACATAGGTTAAATCTTCTTGGATCTCGATCTGCGCAGGATCAGCTTGTTCTGTTGGCACCCGAAGACATTTCTTGAGTTGGGAAACATGGAACACATCGAGGACACTTCCCAATGAAACGGGCAAGTCGAGCTGATAGGCAACTTCTCCTCTTCTGCTCAAGATCTTGTATGGTCCAACATATCTCGGTGCAAGTTTCCCTTTCGTGTTGAACCTTCTGACCCCTCTAAGCGGAGTGACTCATAAATACACATAATCACCGGCTTCGAAAGTAAGATCTTGGCGACGGTTGTCTGCATAGCTCTTCTGTCTAGACTGAGCTACTTTCAAGTTTTTCTGGATGATCTTAACTTTTTCCTCAGCTTCTCTAAGAATATCTGCTCCAAAAACTTGTCGTTCTCCTGTCTGATCCCAAAGGAGCGGTGTTCTACACTTTCGGCCATACAAGGCTTCGTACGGTGCTATTTGTAGACTGGATTGATAGCTGTTGTTGTATGAAAATTCTGCATAAGGGAGACTCTTATCCCAAGTTTTCCCAAAATCAAGGACACAAGCTCGAAGCATGTCTTCAAGGATCTGATTGGTTCGTTCTGTCTGACTGTCTGTTTGTGGGTGATAAGCAGTACTGAAATTCAACCGTGTTCCTAATTCCTCTTGCAACTTCTGCCAAAACTTGGAGGTAAACTGACTACCTCGGTCAGACACGATCTTCTTCGGAACACCATGCAGACAAACAATGCGACCAAAATATAGTTCTGCCAATTTGCTGCCTGAGTAAGTAGTCTTGACTGGAATGAAATGTGCCACTTTTGTCAGTCTATCGATGACTACCCAAATTGAGTCATAACCACATTGGGTTCGGGGAAGACCGGTAATAAAATCCATTCCAATCTCCTCCCATTTCCATTCCGGAATCTGGAGCGGTTGGAGCAATCCTGCTGGTCTCTGGTGTTCTGCTTTGATTCGTTGACACACATCACACAAGGCCACAAATTCAGCTATCTCACGCTTCATGCTGACCCACCAATACTTGTCTTTCAAGTCTAGGTACATCTTGGTACTGCCCGGGTGGATGGAGTACTGACTTTCATGTGCTTCTTGTAGGATTAACTTCTTAATTTCTGGAATGTTTGGTACGCAAATACGATCTCCATTCCAGACTGCTCCATGTTCATCCTCAACAAAACCAATTGCCTTTCCTCTCCTCATATTTTTCCTGAGTTCTTTAATATCGGTGTCATCTTTTTGGGCTTCACGAATTTGATCAAGTAACAAGGGTTTAGCTTCCAGGGTTGCCAGAAAACCTCGATTGACGATGCCAAGATTCAAAGATTCTATCTCCTTGCAAAGAACAGAAGAACACTGATCGAGATGAGCTGCGTTGCAGTAGCTTTTTCTACTCAAAGCATCAGCCACAACGTTGGCTTTCCCAGGGTGGTAGTGAATTCCCACATCGTAATCCTTGATTAATTCCAACCATCTTCTTTGGCGAAGGTTTAGATCCGGCTGAGTGAAAATATACTTCAAGCTCTTATGGTCGGTGTATAGTTCACAGCGATTTCCAATGAGATAATGACGCCAAATTTTCAAAGCATACACCACGGCTGCCAACTCGAGATCATGGGTGGGGTAGTTGTTTTCATGCGGACGTAACTGTCGGGATGCATAAGCCACCACATGTCCTTCTTGCATTAGAACACAACCCAAACCTTGACGGGACGCATCACAATACACTTGAAAATCTTTGTTAATATCCGGCAGAACCAAAACCGGAGAGGACACCAATTTGTTTTTGAGCAATTGAAATGCCTTCTCGCAGTGTGGGGTCCACACGAACTTTTCTTCCTTCTTCAACAACTGAGTCATTGGTCTAGCTATCTTCGAGAAGTTTTCAATGAACCGACGGTAATACCCTGCCAATCCAAGGAAGCTGCGAACTTGAGTGACTGTCTTGGGTTGACTCCACTTGGTGACTGATTCAACTGTGTTAGGGTCCACTGCCACACCTTGCGCAGATATGACATGGCCTAAAAACTTTACTTCTGACAACCAAAACTCACATTTACTGAACTTGGCATACAATTGATGCACCCTGAGTTTCTCCAGAGTTAGACGCAAGTGTTGTTCATGCTCTTCTTTTGTCTTGGAATAAATTAGTATGTCATCGATGAAGACAACCACGAACTTATCTAGATATTCCATGAATACTTTGTTCATCAGGTTCATGAAAAAGGCAGGAGCATTGGTCAATCCGAATGACATTACTGTACATTCATATAGACCATATCTGGTGGTGAAGGCTGTCTTGGGGATATCTTCTTCGCGGATTCGTAGCTGGTGATATCCGGATCGGAGATCAATCTTGGAGAATATAGCGGCTCCTTTTAATTGGTCAAACAAATCATCGATTCGAGGCAATGGATATTTGTTCTTGATAGTGACTTCATTGAGGCCACGATAATCGACGCACATCCGCTTGGTTTTGTCTTTCTTCTCAACAAAGATTACCGGTGCTCCCCATGGAGATGTGCTGGGACGAATATACCCCTTCTCCTTCAATTCTTCCACCTGTTTCTTCATTTCGGCCAATTCATTGGCACCCATCCGATACGGTCTTTTGGAGATAGGTGCGGTACCGGGTACCAGATCAATCCGAAACTCGATCTCTCTTCTGGGAGGCATTCCTGGCAAGTCTTCGGGAAACACATCTGCATACTCTTTGACTATCGGGATTTCTTCAATACAGACCTGATACAGAACTTGCGAACCGGTCAGGGTGGGATGAGCATAGGCAATAACTGGCTGATCTGGACCATTGTGCAACGTGACGGTTCGACGGGCACAGTCCAATACCACTTGATGGCGAGTAAGAAAGTTCATTCCAAGGATAACATCCAGATCTTTGGATTCCAGGAGAATGAGATTGGCCAGAAAAGGAATCACTTGGATTTCTATGGACACGGATGGACTAAATTGCTGAGCTGGCATTTGGCCACCAGGGGTAGTAATTATCATAGCATTACTAAGGTTTTCTACCCTCAAATTATTTTGCCCCACAAATTTCCATGATATGAATGAGTGTGTGGCTCTAGAATCAAATAAAACTGATGCATGAACAGAATTAACCAGAAACGTACCAATGATAACTTCGGGAGCTGCCTGCACTTCCTCTGTAGTGACGTGGTTCACACGTCCCCTGATCATGTTGTTGCGGACTGGAGTTTGACCTTGCGAACGCTTCGGCTATGGACATTTGTTGGCAAAATGCCCCGGCTCATGGCAGTTGAAGCAGAGAAGGATCTTTCCATTGCCATCTTTGCTGGCTGATCCACCTGGTGCTGCTGTTGGAGTGGGATGAGGTGCACGGTTTACCACTTGATTCTGATGTGGCAATGAAGGCCTGTTGACATACTGCATATGGGGAGCTGAGTGGAACTGTGAGTTGGAGGAAGATCCATCGTGATGAGGAGCGGTGTAACGGAGCTTCTGACTTGGCCCCTGCTGTGCCTTGAAGTTAGCCATGTGACGCTTGAGGCTATCGAGTTCTTTGTTCTTGGCTTCCTGGTGGATAGACTTGTCCACCAAACGCTGAAAATCGACATAGTCGCTGGAGATTAGTTGAACCGACAGCTCGGGGTTGAGTCCCGAGAGAAACTTCTCCTGCTTATCCTCATCTTCGCGTACTTCCTCCGGAGCATATCTGGCGAGGCGGTTGAATTCTTGCAGGTACTCTGTCACTGAGCGGTTGCCTTGCTTTAGATCCCGAAATTCTCGCTTCTTTAGAGCCATAACACCAGCTGGCACATGAGACCTTCTGAAGGCGGTGTTGAAACGACCCCAAGTGATAGGCTGATCTGCAGGTTGGGTGGCTTGGAATTGCTCCCACCATTCAGAAGCGGGTCCTTGGAGTTGGTGAGCGGCGAAAGCAACTTTTTCTGCATCGGTGCACTGGATTAAGTCAAGCTTCTTGTTGATGGTGTGCAGCCAATCTATAGCATCGACTGGGTTGGAGGTACTGGAGAAGGTGGGTGGGCGAACGCGTAGGAACTCTGCAAGCTTGGACTGCAGTGGTGGAGGTGGAGCGCCGCCAGCAGGCTGGTTCTGGATATGTTGGAGTAGAGCAGCCATCAGGTTGGTTTGCTAGGCTAAGATCTGGGTAAGAAGGGGTTGTCATGAGGTGGGGGTGGTGGTGGTGGTGGTGGTGCGTTCCCATGATTATGTGCACTGCCTTTTGCCCTGTCCTCATTAGTGACTGTCCTTCTGGTGTTCACCATCTGACCGAACCAAGAAAGAGAAGGGTAAGGAGGCAGAAGAGAAAAGCAGGAGCCAAACTATTAACCCAACTTATTTAGATTTTTATTATACTGATGTTGGTGAGATAGTTCAAGTCTTTAACTCTTGGGCGAAGCTATACCACAACGAGCCGGTATAGGTTGCACCCACACACACCACAAGAGCCATAAGACAAACGAGGAAAAACACACGCCCTGAAGCTACTCGTCTGCTGCCGAAGGACTGCTACCGCTGCTAGAGGCGTCGCTGCGAGGGGCCTTCGGAGTCAGAACCCTGCCTTCTGCTAGGGCCTTGCGGATGAGGGTCGGCCTGGTGGTGCTCTTGCGGGCGGTGATCTTCAGGCTGCGGCAGACACGACGGGGCTTGGGAGAGGCGGCCTGGCCATGGGCGAGCTTGAGTTGGCGCATCTCCTCCTCCAGGGCGTCGAGCTCCTTCTTGAGACTCAGGTTCTCCTGGCGCAGACTTAGGATCTTCAGGTTGTTCTCCACCAACCCGCGCTTCACGAGCTTGTGGAAGTCGACGCGAGCGGTGTCGTAGGCCTCCACCATCCGTGCGAGGTGACGAAGGGTGGTGTCGTCCTCCAAGCGAGTCCCCCTGAAGCTGGCGTAGTCGTTCGGGTCCATGCGGCGAGGGTGGTAGCGGTACGGGGTGTGCTGCAGCTCATTGTGGTACGTCATCCCCAGCATGCCGATGAAGAGAAGTGCCGCGTTCTGGCAGGCTTCCACGAACGTGTCTCCTCCAGCCGAGGCAGTCATCGAGGAGCGGTTGGGGTGGCTGGAAAGAAGGGTGGCCGTGACCTCCCATTCTGCCCGGGGAGCGTCATCGTTGCCGGTAGCAGGAAGCTTCACTCCCCTGTATTCCACCTCGTTGGAGTAGCCGAGATCAAGGCAAAGGTGACGCAGCTCCAGAACGAAACCCACTTGTCCATATCCATGACGGGTCAGGGTGAGGGCCATCTACAAAATTTTTGAAAACGAACGTTAGTGGGAAATTTTAAAAGAGTAAGTAGGTAAAGACAGAATACAAGTTTTTGTAAATAGGGACGAATTTAGGTAAAATATCTCCTAGGGTTTGTCTCGCTCGTCCTAAGGTCAAAGGAGGCTCTGATACCAACTTGTCACGCCCGGAAAATAGAACTCTATATTCCGATTGTGAGTGCATAATTCCTTGTCCCAGGAGGCAAGGTACACATTACAAAGTTGATAAATATCAGAATAAACAAGCGGAAG
>BDMV01000003.1:32562564-32581586 GCA_008326285.1 Oryza officinalis | reverse complement strand
TCCATCAGGTCTTCGGGCAGTTCGTCTTGGATTTCTTGTACCCTGACTCTGATGGAGGAGCAGTCTTCTACCAAACACTCCAGCGAGGCTTCTAGCCGATTCCCAATATCAGTCAGCCGATTCTTCAGATCATCGGAGATTGGTGCTTTGGCTGTGCTGGGCAGCTCCTTGTCCTCATCATCAAGGAACTGGCCGATATCGAAGGAGAACATATCGGCTAGGTTCTGCAAACATCAACATGGGTCGAGGTTAGCCTTGTTAGTCAGGAATCGGCGGAAAAAGGATCAGGGTAATCATGGTTACCTGTGTTGGAGCGTTGGTGGTGCCTACATCGGCCTTCCTTTGCTTTGTCGACATAACAGGCGAGGGGGCTGGCCGATGTGGCGAAGGTGATGAAGCCCTAGGCTGAAAAGCAGGAAATTGGTGAATAGGGTTGTGTGATTGCGAAAGTAATGCAAGAAAAAATCAACTCTTACCGAGACAGTCGGCGAGGGTGGTGGAGAAGGAGAAGGGGTTCTCAATCGTGCCTTGGCTCGTTCGCGTCGTTGTAAAGTTGTTTTCTTGGACCTTGGCATAGGGGCCGATTGAGTTCTCTCCTTCAGCACAGATGACACCGCAGCCTAAAAAGGATATGAGGTTAAAGTGTGACGGTACAAGGGGATTATGTAAACACAGAGAAGGGATTGTATTGACCTTGCGAACTGCGTGTCTGGTCCTTCTTGGTTGTGGGGCATCACCTTGGTCATCGGCCGGTGGGATCTCAGCGGTTTCGGCCGATGGCTCCTGGGTGGTTTCGGCCGACGGGTTTTCTTCTTCGTGGGTATCGGCCGCTGCTGCATCGACCTCCTCCTCCATAACTTGTTCTTCGAGGAATTCTTCCAAGGAAGGGTCTAGCTCTTCGGCTTCGGCCTGGTCATCTGTTTTGGCCTTCTTGCTGGTTTTCTGTGATTTGCCTTTGGCCGGCGCCTTCCTTTTGGGGTTTTCTTTAGGCATCGGACCTTGGAGAAGTGATGCTACCTTTGGGGCAGTAAGGCCGATGATAGACTCCAGCATGGTTGACCCCGAGGGAGCTACGGCTTGAGTATAGAAGATCTTCCGTCCGCTGTTGCGCACAGATGGAATCGGCTCATCCGGGACTTGAGGGCTGATGCCTTGGATAAGTTCTGTCACATAGAACCTGGCCGATTGATGAAAGATGTGAGCAGCCCACTCTTGCCACCAAGTTTGGAAGTTAATATGCACGAAGGCATTCAGATGCAGCCGATCACAGTCACCAAGATTGGGGAGCTCGATTTCCGTGGCTTTGTTCATGATCAGGGCCGATGGGACTGTGCCTCTGCTCTCTAGGAGTTTATGGAGATACAAGCTGATGGGAAGTTGTCCGAGCCCGCATTGTCTAGCAGCTGTCATTGGGGTGTAAAACTCATAAGACAAGCTGGTACTCCTCCCCTGAAAGACGCCTACTGGGAGCAGGCATGGGGTGAGGCCGATCATGAATAACTCCATTGACTCCAGGTCATCATTTATTAAGCTCAATTGCAGATCATCTGGAAGCTCGAAGTCTCGGTCCGATGTGTAGACAAACATATCCATCTTGGCTGATGGAGGGCCAGTGAAGAAACGGATGAACCATGCAGCCATGTCATCGGCCGATTGATCTGCGCCGGGATAGATGGAGGTTGCTTCCCCATAAGACATGCATCTTCTGTCCCTGGGGTCTTCATGATCGGCATATTTGGACGGGAAGCGAGAATCTGATAGAGGTGGCCGATCAACCATGGTGTTGGTATATATGGTTAGCCAGAGTTGAACGAACCACCATGGTCCTCCATGAGCCACAGTCTGTTTTAGCATCAAGTCCTGTGTGGAAGCATGGAGTAGCCGATATGTAGCTCCTAGAAGGTATCGGCCTAAGGGGATTTGTCTCTTGTCGACCAGAGCTTGAGCCAAGTGTTGATAGTTTGTAGTGGGGCCGCAGGTCGATCCGCAGAAGACAAATCTCTCCAACCACAATGTCAGGAAAGCTACGTGCTCTCGCTCTGAGACCGATCCCTGTTCCATGTGTTCAGAGATATATCCGGACCAGCCTCCGATTTTCTTGGTCTTCAACTTGTGGCTGCTGTTCACCAGGAGGCTGAAGGGGTTGATCTCAGAGCTGATATCCAATCCTGTGAGTACCTTGATATCTATGAGGGTTGGGGTCATCGGACCTTGCTTGAACATAAAGGTGTTCAAAGTGCTCGACCAGAAATAGCTGGCAGCTGACATTAGCGGCTCATTCTTCTTGGTATCGGCCAGGGATAGAGTTATGCATTGGCCGATTCCAATCTCGTCCCAGTGGACCTGTTTGACGGCAGCGACTCTTTTGTGCCAGGTCCTATACCCATTTAGCTTTGATGGCCATGACCTAAAAGTGTGCTTCCACGCCGAGACAGTGGGTTTGGCTTGCCTGAAAGGGATTCTGTCTGTTTCGGCGTTGATGAGCCAGGTTGGGTCGCAGTCGCCCATGGGGCCTAAGAGGAAGCGATGGGACTTATCGTCGGTGGGAATCAAGATTTGGTTCTTGAAGACCTAAAATGTGAGAACGACGATGAAAATTTAAGGTTTGAAGGGGGCAGAAAGTGAAGACCTAATTTGGAGAAATCAGCGGAAAAGGTAATAATGCGGACTTTGAAGGAATTGACTCACCGCAGGGATCTCGGAGGCGTAGAACGGGGCGGAGGCCATCGTTGTCGTTGGAGGGGTCGCTGTGAAGGGGGTCGATGTTGACGAGACGCCGAGGGGTCGCCGGAATTGAAGAACACGAGGGGTTTGTCGAATCGGCGGCGAGAGGGTTCGAATCTGGATCTGTGCGGTTTTCAGGTTAGACCTAGCAAAGAGTCGATGAGTTCCCTGGAGCTAATTCCGCCACATTATATAATGAAGCGGAATTGGGGGGCATGTGTTGACGACGGATTTTGGTAATCGACTTGGAAAGGAAAGAGGAAACCGAAGCAGAGAGGAAGGATTGAGTTGAAGTCGGACCAGGCTTCGTATCGGACCCGGTAACCGTATCGGACTTGGGGAGTGTTGCTATAAAGGGCATATCGGCCGATACGGATTTGGTTTGGTCATGGGCCGATACGGGTTGTGAGTTGACAGTGTCAACGTGGGCTTGGTCTGGGCTCGAAGTAAGCTTCAAGGAAGTTGCCAAATAGAGATAGAGCTCGGTTTTAGGCAATTGTATCTTGTAAATTAGGTAGTTTAGATCTAATCTGTGGCTAGAGTCTGCCGCAAAGACTTGTTTGTTAGTTGTAGATAAGATCGTGCCCTACAAGGGTTTTGTTGTAACCTCGGGTATAAATATCCCGATAGTTTGTACATGTAAAGACTCTCTCGAATCAATCACACAAAAACCAGTTCAATCTACTTTCGGCGCATCGCCAACCCTCGCAAGAGGTCTTCTTTGACGAGTTCTTGCTTCCTCGGAGCAGAGGTAAGAACTCGTCCCCGACGATCTGCATCGTCGGGGCTAGCGTGTCGTTTTAGACATGTCAAGCCTCGATGATGTGATCGTCGATTATCATGTCTTGGATAGTTTTGACAGGTATCTCGATTAAGCCTTGCCAGCGGTTTACTCGCTTTAGGGTTTACTGCAGACGATGGTTTAATTTGCATGCTTGGCTAGATTATTCAATGCATCTGTCATCCCCAAAAGCAATCGACGGCTTGATTTTCTTTGCGTTAGGTCTCGATTCACACTTTGAGTTGCTATCGACCTTAGTCCTGTTTTGAGATCTAACACAAAGCCTGTTTTCGATTGTAATTAAGGATAGTACCGGGGTTTTAGCCGGTCTTACCTAATACATGTGATTATTTTATGTTCTTGCATGTGTTTGCCACTTATGCATGCGGATTGGTAAATATAAATACATTGATTACCAGATATCCTCAGGATCTCTCTGTGGTTGGTATATTTATATTGGCTGATTGGCTTGTATAGGTTTACACTAGGGTATTATCTAGTGCGTTTATCTTCATGTTGCCCTCATCGGCCGATTCCAGTAATTTGCTATAAACATGATAACCTAGGCCGATGAGATTAGATCTACTTTATTAGTTCTGCCTTATTACTACCTCAAGTAATCCGATATAGGATTGCCCTATCGGCCAAGCTCTCACGATGCGACATCGGCCTATCGGCCGATCGGCCATCGGTTCTCACATGGTTTACTTGTTTCTTGTTGATTGCAGATCAAATCAACTGGCACGCTCTACTTACGACTAGGCAAGCCATTGGGACCTGCACTGGAGCTAAGCAGATCTCCCAGGCCGCCGTGGTAACGCGGAACCCGTTTGGTTGCTGGACGGGTCGAAATTCTGCGCCAACACTAATTTGTGGTAGCGTGGCAGGGAAAGAACGACATTGGACGGGCTAAAAAACTCTCTTCAAATTCCATGTTGTCATGCATTTCCATCCTAACGGAAGTCGTTTTGACTGATATCTGGCAACGGAGACATTCTACAAAGCCCTGGAGTGGCACTCATGGGTGCTACGTCGTGGAGCATGAAACCTTTTCTGGCAAAAGTTTAGAAACTAGGAGAATAAACACATTCCTCACCTTGTTTGGCATAACCTTGGATAAGCGATGGGTTTTAGGGCAATGTTTTTAAAGTTTCAATGGAAATAACCCCACAACAAGTTAATCTGGTCCGTTGAGGGCCCTTCTGCACTGAGCACGTTAGGTTTAGGAACTAATTTGTGGTAGCATGGTAGGGCAAGAACGACATTGGACAGGCAAAAAAACACTCTTCAAATTCCATGTTGTCATGCATTTCCATCATAACGTATGTTGTTTCTACTGGTATCTGGCAACAGAGACTTTCTACAAGGCTCTGGAGTGGCACTCATGCGTGCTACGTCATGGAGCATGCAACCTTTTCAGGGGAAAAGTTTAGAAACTAGGCGAATAAACACATTCCTCACCTTGTTTGGCACAACCTTTGGATAAGCGATGCGTTTTAAGGCAATGTCCTTAAAGTTTCGATGGAAATAACCGAACAACAAGTTAATCTGGTCCGTTGAGGGCCCTTCTACACCGAGCACATGAGGTTTAGGAACTAATTTGTGGTAGCGTGGCAGGGAATGAACGACAATGGACGGGCTAAAAAACTCTCTTCAAATTCCATGTTGTCACGCATTTCCATCCTAACGGATGTCGTTTCGACTGATATCTGGCAACGGAGACATTCTACAAAGCCTGGAGTGGCACACATGGGTGCTACGTCATGGAGCATGCATCCTTTTCAGGGGAAAAATTTAGAAACTTTCTGAATAAACACATTCCTCACCTTGTTTGGCACAACCTTTGGATAAGCGATGCATTTTAAGGCAATGTTCTTAAAGTTTCGATGGAAATAACCCCACAAGAAGTTAATCTGGTCCGTTGAGGGCCCTTCTGCACCGAGCACGTCAGGTTTAGGAAATAATTTGTGGTAGCGTGGCAGGGCAAGAACCACATTGAATGGGCTAAGAAACACTCTTCAAATTCCATGTTGTCATGCATTTCCATCATAACGAATGTCGTTTCGACTGATAACTGGCAACGGAGGCATTCTACAAGACCCTGGAGTGGCACTCATGCCTGCTACGTCATGGAGCATGCAACATTTTTAGGGGAAAAGCTTTGAAACTTTGTGAATAAACACATTCCTCACCTTGTTTGGCACAACCTTTGGATAAGCGAGGCATTTAGGGCAATGTCCTTAAAGTTTCGATGGAAATAACCCAACAACAAGTTAATCTGGTCTGTTGAGGGCCCTTCTGCATCGAGTACGTCAGGTTTAGGAACTAATTTGTTGTAGCGTCGCAGCGAAAGAACGACATTGGACGGACTAAAAAACTCTCTTCAAATTCCATGTTGCCATGCATTTCCAGCATAACGGATGTCGTTTCGGCTGATATGTGGCAACAGAGAAACTCTAGAAGGCCCTGGAGTGGCGCTCATGCGTGCTACGTCATGGAGCATGAAACCTTTTCAGGGGAAAAGTTTAGAAACTAGGCGAATAAACACATTCCTCACCTTGTTTGGCACAACCTTTGGATACTCGATGCGTTTTAGGGCAATGCCCTTAAAGTTTCAATGGAAATAACCCACCAACAAGTTAATCTGGTCCGTTGAGGTCCCTTCTGCACCGAGCACGTCAGGTTTAGGAACTAATTTGTGGTAGCGTGGCAGGGAAAGAACGACATTGGACGGGGTAAAAAACTCTCATCAAATTCCATGTTGTCATGCATTTCCATCCTAACGGATGTCGTTTTGACTGATATGTGGCAACGGAGAAATTCTACAAAGCCCTGGAGTGGCACTCATGCGTGCTACGTCGTGGAGCGTGAAACCTTTTCAGGGGAAAAGTTTAGAAACTTTGTGAATAAACACATTCCTCACCTTGTTTGGCACAACCTTTGGATAAGCGAGGCGTTTAGGGCAATGTCCTTAATGTTTCGATGGAAATAACCCAACAACAAGTTAATCTGGTCCGTTGAGGGCCCTTTTACACCTGGCACGTCAGGTATATGAACTAATTTGTGGTAGCGTGGCAGGGAAAGAACGACATTGGACGGGATAAGAAATACTCTTCAAATTCCAAGTTGTCATGCATTTCCATCCTAACGGATGTCGTTTCAACTGATATCTGGCAACAGAGACAGTCTGCAAAGCCCTGGAGCGGCACTCATGCGTGCTATGTCGTGGAGCATGAAACCTTTTCAGGGGAAAAGTTTAGAAACTAGGCGAATAAACACATAACTCACCTTGTTTGGCACAACCTTTGGATAAGCGATGCGTTTTAGGGCAATGTCCTTAAAGTTTCGATGAGAATAACCCAACAACAAGTTACTCTGGTCCGTTGAGGGCCCTTCTACACCTGGCACGTCAGGTTTAGGAACAAATTTGTGGTAGCGTGGCAGGGAAAGAACGACATTGGACGGGCTAAGAAATACTCATCAAATTCCAAGTTGTCATGCATTTCCATCCTAACGGAAGTCGTTTCAACTGATATCTGGCAACGGAGAGATTCTACAAAGCCCTGGAGTGGCACTCATGTGTGCTATGTCGTGGAGGATGAAACCTTATCAGGGGAAAAGTTTAGAAACTTTGTGAATAAACAAATTCCTCACCTTGTTTGGCACAACCTTTGGATAAGCGAGGCGTTTAGGGCAATGTCCTTAAAGTTTCGATGGAAATAACCCAACAACAAGTTAATCTGGTTCGTTGAGGGCCCTTCTGCACCGAGCACATCAGGTTTAGGAACTAATTTGTCGTAGCGTGGCAGGGAAAGAGCGACATTGTCCGGGCTAAAAAACACTCTTCAAATTCAATGTTGTCATGCATTTCCAGCATAACGGATGTCGTTTTGACTGATATGTGGAAACGGAGTAATTCTACAAAGCCCTGCAGTGGCGCTCATGCGTGATACGTCGTGGAACATGAAACCTTTTAAGGGGAAAAGTTTAGAAACTTTGTGAATAAACACATTCCTCACCTTGTTTGGCACAACCTTTGGATAAGCGAGGCGTTTTAGGGCAATGTTCTTAAAGTTTCGATGGAAATAACCCCACAACAAGTTAATCTGGTCCGTTGAGGGCCCTTCTACATCGAGTACGTCAGGTATAGGAACTAATTTGTGGTAGCGTGGCAGGGAAAGAACGACATTGGACGGGCTAAAAAACACTCTTCAAATTCCATGTTGTCATGCATTTCCATCCTAACGGAGGTCGTTTTGACTGATATCTGGCAACCGAGACATTCTACAAAGCCCTGGAGTGGCACTCATGCGTACTACGTCATGGAGCATGCAACCTTTCTAGGGGAAAAGTTTAGAAACTTTGTGAATAAAGACATTCCTCACCTTGTTTGGCACAACCTATGGATAAGCGAGGCGTTTAGGGCAATGTCCTTAATGTTTCGATGGAAATAACCCAACAACAAGTTAATCTGGTCCGTTGGGGGCCCTTCTGCACCGAGCACGTCAGGTTTAGGAACTAATTTGTGGTAGCGTGGCAGGGAAAGAACGACATTGGACGGGCCAAAAACACTCTTCAAATTCCATGTTGTCATGCATTTCCAGCATAACGGATGTCGTTTCGACTGATATGTGGCAACGGAGAAATTCTACAACGCCCTGGAGTGGCGCTCATGCATGCTACGTCGTGGAGCATGAACCCTTTTCAGGGGAAAAGTTTAAAAACTATGTGAATAAACACATTCCTCACCTTGTTTGGCACAACCTTTGGATAAGCGAGGCGTTTAGGGCAATGTCCTTAAAGTTTCGATGGAAATAACCCAACAACAAGTTAATCTGGTCCGTTGAGGGCCCTTCTGCACCGAGCACGTCAGGTTTAGGAACTAATTTATGGTAGCGTGGCTGGGAAGGAACGACATTGGACGGGCTAAAAAACTCTCTTCAAATTCCATGTTGTCATGCATTTCCATCCCAGCGGATGTCGTTTTGACTGATATGTGGCAACGAAGAAATTCTACAAAGCCCTGGAGTGGCGCTCATGCATGCTACGTCGTGGAGCATGAACCCTTTTCAGGGGAAAAGTTTAGAAACTTTGTGAATAAACACATTCCTCACCTTGTTTGGCACAACCTATGGATAAGCGAGGCGTTTAGGGCAATGTCCTTAAAGTTTCGATGGAAATAACCCAACAACAAGTTACTCTGGTCCGTTGAGGGCCCTTCTGCACCGAGCACGTCAGGTTTAGAAACTAATTTGTGGTAGCGTGGCAGGTAAAGAACGACATAGGACGGGCTAAAAAACTCTGTTCAAATTCCATGTTGTCATGCATTTCCATCCCAACGGATGTCGTTTTGACTGATATGTGGCAACGGAGAAATTCTACAAAGCCCTGGAGTGGCGCTCTTGCATGCTACGTCGTGGAGCATGAAACCTTTTCAGGGGAAAAGTTTAGAAACTTTGTGAATAAACACATTCCTCACCTTGTTTGGCACAACCTTTGGATAAGCGAGGCGTTTAGGGCAATGTCCTTAAAGTTTCGATGGAAATAACCCAACAACAAGTAACTCTGGACCGTTGAGGGCCCTTCTGCACCGAGCACGTCAGGTTTAGAAACTAATTTGTGGTAGCGTGGCAGGGAAAGAATGACATAGGACGGGCTAAAAAACTCTGTTCAAATTCCATGTTGTCATGCATTTCTATCCCAACGGATGTCGTTTTGACTGATATGTGGCAACGGAGAAATTCTACAAAGACCTGGAGTGGCGCTCATGCGTGCTACGTCGTGGAGCATCAAACCTTTTCAGGCCAAAAGTTTAGAAACTTTGTGAATAAACACATTCCTCACCTTGTTTGGCACAACCTTTGGATAAGCGATGCATTTTAGGGCATTGTCCTTAAAGTTTCGATGGAAATAACCCAACAACAAGTTAATCTGGTCCGTTGAGGGCCCTTCTGCACCGAGCACGTCAGGTTTAGGAACTAATTTGTGGTAGCGTGGCAGGGAAAGAACGACATAGGACGGGCTAAAAAACTCTCTTCAAATTCCATGTTGTCATGCATTTCCATCCCAACGGATGTCGTTTTGATTAGTATGTGGCAACGGAGAAATTCTACAAAGCCCTGGAGTGGCGCTCATGCGTGCTAAGTCGTGGAGCATGAAATCTTTTCAGGCCAAAAGTTTAGAAACTTTGTGAATAAACACATTCCTCACCTTGTTTGGCACAACCTTGGATAAGCGAGGCGTTTAGGGCAATGTCCTTAAAGTTTCGATGGAAATAACCCAACAACAAGTTAATCTGGTCCATTGAGGGCCCTTCTACACCGAGCACGTCAGGTTTAGGAACTAATTTGTTGTAGCGTGGCAGGGAAAGAACGACATTGGACGGGCTAAAAAACTCTCTTCAAATTCCATGTTGTGATGCATTTCCATCCTAACGGATGTCGTTTCGACTGATAGGTGAGGAATGTGTTTTATTCTCAAAGTTTCTAAACTTTTCCCCTGATAATGTTGCATGCTCCATGACATAGCACGCATGAGTGCCACTCCAGGGCCTTGTAGAATGTCTCCGTTGCCAGATATCAGTCGAAACGACATCCGTTAGGATGGAAATGCATGACAACATGGAATTTGAAGAGTGTTTTTTAGCCCGTCCAATGTCGTTCTTTCCCTGCCACGCTACCGCAAATTAGTTCCTAAACCTAACCTGCTCGGTGTAGAAGGGCCCTCAATGGACCAGATTAACTTGTTGTTGGGTTATTTCCATCGAAACTTTAAGGACATTGCCCTAAACGCCTCGCTTATCCAAAGGTTGTGCCAAACAAGGTGAGGAATGTGTTTATTCACAAAGTTTCTAAACTTTTCCCCTAAAAATGTCGCATGCTCCATGACGTAGCACGCATGAGTGCCACTCCAGGGCCTTGTAGAATATCTCCGTTGCCAGATATCAGTCGAAAACGACATCCGTTAGGATGGAAATGCATGACAACATGGAATTTGAAGAGTGTTTTTTTAGCCCGTCCAATGTCGTTCTTTCCCTGCCACGCTACCACAAATTAGTTCCTAAACCTGACGTGCCAGGTGTAGAAGGGCCCTCAACGGACCAGATTAACTTGTTGTTGGGTTATTTCCATCGAAAATTTAAGGACATTGCCCTAAAACGCATAGCTTATCCAAAGGTTGTGCCAAACAAGGTGAGGAATGTGTTTATTCGCCTAGTTTCTAAACTTTTCCCCTGAAAAGGTTTCATGCTCCATGACGTAGCACGCATGAGCGCCACTCCAGGGCTTTGTAGAATTTCTCCATTGCCACATATCAGTCAAAACGACATCCGTTAGGATGGAAATGCATGACAACATGGAATTTGAAGAGAGTTTTTTAGCCCGTCCAATGTCGTTCCTTCCCTGCCACGCTACCGCAAATTAGTTCCTAAACCTGACGTGCTCGGTGTAGAAGGGCCCTCAACAGACCAGATTAACTTGTTGTTGGGTTATTTCCATCGAAACTTTAAGGACATTGCCCTAAACGCCTCGCTTATCCAAAGGTCGTGCCAAACAAGGTGAGGAATGTGTTTATTCTCAAAGTTTCTAAACTTTTCCCCTGATAATGTTGCATGCTCCATGACGTAGCACGCATGAGTGCCACTCCAGGGCCTTGTAGAATGTCTCCGTTGCCAGATATCAGTCGAAACGACATCCGTTAGGATGGAAATGCATGACAACATGGACTTTGAAGAGTGTTTTTTAGCCCATCCAATGTCGTTCTTTCCCTGCCACGCTACCGCAAATTAGTTCCTAAACCTAACCTGCTCGGTGTAGAAGGGCCCTCAACGGACCAGATTAACTTGTTGTTGGGTTATTTCCATCGAAACTTTAAAGACATTGCCCTAAACGCCTCGCTTATCCAAAGGTTGTGCCAAACCAAGNAACTAATTTGTGGTAGCGTGGCAGGGCAAGAACGACATTGGACGGGCTAAAAAACACTCTTCAAATTCCATGTTGTCATGCATTTCCATCATAACGGATGTCGTTTCGACTGATATCTGGCAACAGAGACATTCTTCAAGCCCCTGTAGTGGCACACATGCGTGCTACGTCATGGAGCATGCAACCTTTTCAGGGAAAAAGTTTAAAAACTTTGTGAATAAACACATTCCTCACCTTGTTTGGCACAACCTTTGGACAAGCGATGCGTTTTAAGGCAATGTCCTTAAAGTTTCGATGGAAATAACCCAACAACAAGTTAATCTGGTCCATTGAGGGCCCTTCTGCACCGAGCACGTCAGGTTTAGGAACTAATTTGTGGAAGCGTGGCTGGGAAAGAACGACATTGGACGGGCTAAAAAACACTCCTCAAATTCCTTGTTGTCATGCATTTACATCCTAACGGATGTCATTTTCACTGATATCTGGCAACGGAGAATTTCTACAAAGCCCTGGAGTGGCCCTCATGCGTGCTACGTCATGGAGCATGCAACATTTTTAGGGGAAATGTTTAGAAACTTTGTGAATAAACACATTCCTCACCTTGTTTGGCACAACCTTTGGATAAGCGAGGCGTTTAGGGCAATGTCCTTAAAGTTTCGATGGAAATAACCCAACAACAAGTTAATCTCGTCCGTTGAGGGCTCTTCTGCACTGAGCACGTCAGGTATAAGAACTAATTTGTGGTAGCGTGGCAGGGAAAGCACGACATTGGACGGGCCAAAAAACTCTCTTCAAATTCCATGTTGTCATGCATTTCCATCCTAACGGATGTCGTTTTGACTGATATGTGGCAACGGAGAGATTCTACAAAGCCCTGGAGTGGCGCTCATGCGTGCTACGTCATGCAGCATGAAACCTTTTCAGGGGAAAAGTTTAGAAACTTTATGAATAAACACATTCCTCACCTTATTTGGCACAACCTTGGATAAGCGAGGCGTTTTAGGGCAATGTTCTTAAAGTTTCGATGGAAATAACCCCACAACAAGTTAATCTGGTCCGTTGAGGGCCCTTCTGCATCGAGCACGTCAGGTTGAGGAACTAATTTGTGGTAGCGTGGCAGGGAAAGAACGACATTGGACGGGCTAAAAAACTCTGTTCATATTCCATGTTGTCATGCATTTCCAGCATAACGGATGTCGTTTTGACTGATATGTGGAAATGGAGAAATTCTACAAAGCCCTGGAGTGGCGCTCATGCGTGCTACGTCATGGAACATCAAACCTATTCAGGGGAAAAGTTTTGAAACTAGGCAAATAAACACATTCCTCACCTTGTTTGGCACAACCTTTGGATAAGCTATGCGTTTTCGGGCAATGTCCTTAAATTTTTGATGGAAATAACCCAACAACAAGTTAATCTGGTCCGTTGAGGGCCCTTCTACACCTGGCACGTCAGGTTTAGGAACTAATTTGTGGTAGCGTGGCAGGGAAAGAACGACATTGGACGGGCTAAAAAACACTCTTCAAATTTCATGTTGTCATGCATTTCCATCCTAACGGATGTCGTTTCGACAGATATCTGGCAACGGAGATATTCTACAAGGCCCTGGAGTGGCACTCATGCGTGCTACATCATGGAGCATGCGACATTTTTAGGGGAAAAGTTTAGAAACTTTGTGAATAAACACATTCCTCACCTTGTTTGGCACATCCTTTGGACAAGCGATGCGTTTTAAGGCAATGTCCTTAAAGTTTCGATGGAAATAACCCAACAACATGCTAATCTGGTCCGTTGAGGGCCCTTCTACACCGAGCACGTCAGGTTTAGGAACTTATTTGTGGTAGCGTGGCAGGGAAAGAACGACATTGGACGGGCTAAAAAACTCTCTTCAAATTCAATGTTGTCATGCATTTCCAGCATAACGGATGTCGTTTCGACTGATATTTGGCAACGGAGACATTCTACAAAGCCCTGGAGTGACACTCATGCGTGCTACGTCAAGGAGCATGCAACATTTTCGGGGGAAAAGTTTAGAAACTAGGCGAATAAACACATTCCTCACCTTGTTTGGCACAACCTTTGGATAAGCGATGCGTTTTAGGGCAGTGTCCTTAAAGTTTCGATGGAAATAACCCAACAACAAGTTAATCTGGTCCATTGAGGGCCCTTCTGCACCGAGCACGTCAGGTTTAGGAACTAACTTGTGGTAGCGTGGCTGGGAAAGAACGACATTGGACGGGCTAAAAAACACTCCTCAAATTCCTTGTAGTCATGCATTTCCATCCTAACAGATGTCATTTTGACTGATATCTGGCAACGGAGAAATTCTACAAAGCCCTGGAGTGGCACTCATGTGTGCTACGTCATGGAGCATGCAACATTTTTAGGGGAAAAGTTTAGAAACTTTGTGAATAAACACATTCCTCACCTTGTTTGGCACAACCTTTGGATAAGCAAGGCGTTTAGGGCAATGTCCTTAAAGTTTCGATGGAAATAACCCAACAACAAGTTAATCTGGTCCGTTGAGGGCTCTTCTGCACTTAGCACGTCAGGTATAAGAACTAATTTGTGGTAGCGTGGCAGGGAAAGCACGACATTGGACGGGCCAAAAAACTCTCTTCAAATTCCATGTTGTCATGCATTTCCATCCTAACGGATGTCGTTTTGCTTGATATGTGGCAACAGAGAAATTCTACAAAGCCCTGGAGTGGCGCTCATGCGTGCTACGTCGTGCAGCATGAAACCTTTTCAGGTGAAAAGTTTAGAAACTTTATGAATAAACACATTCCTCACCTTGTTTGGAACAACCTTGGATAAGCGAGGCGTATTAGGGCAATGTTCTTAAAGTTTCGATGGAAATAACCCAACAACAAGTTAATCTGGTCCGTTGAGGGCCCTTCTGCACCGAGCACGTCAGGTTTAGGAACTAATTTGTGGTAGCGTGGCAGGAAAAGTACGACATAGGACGGGCTAAAAAACTCTCTTCAAATTCCATGTTGTCATGCATTTCCATCCCAACGGATATCGTTTTGACTGATATGTGGCAACGGAGAAATTCTACAAAGCCCTGGAGTGGCGCTCATGCGTGCTACATCGTGGAGCATGAAACCTTTTCAGGCCAAAAGTTTAGAAACTTTGTGAATAAACACATTCCTCACCTTGTTTGGCACAACCTTGGATAAGCGAGGCGTTTACGGCAATGTCCTTAAAGTTTCGATGGATATAACCCAACAACAAGTTAATTTGGTCCGTTGAGGGCCCTTCTGTACCTGGCATGTTAGGTTTAGGAACTAATTTGTGGTATCGTGGCAGGGAAAGAACGACAATGGACGGGGTAAAAAACACTCTTCAAATTCCATGTTGTCATGCATTTCCATCCTAACGGATGTCGTTTCGACTGATATCTGGCAACGGAGAAATTCTACAAAGCCCTGGAGTGGCACTCATGCATGCTACGTCGTGGAGCATGAAACCTTTTCAGGGGAAAAGTTTAGAAACTTCGTGAATAAACACATTCCTCACCTTGTTTGGAACAACCTTTGGATAAGCGATGCGTTTTAGGGCAGTGTCCTTAAAGTTTCGATGGAAATAACCCAACAACAAGTTAATCTGGTCCATTGAGGGCCCTTCTACACCTGGCACGTCAGGTTTAGGAACTAATTTGTGGTAGCGTGGCAGGGAAAGAACGACATTGGACGGGCTAAAAAACACTCTTCAAATTCCATGTTGTCATGCATTTCCATCCTAGCGGATGTCGTTTCGACTGATATCTGGCAATGGAGATATTCTACAAGGCCCTGGAGTGGCGCTCATGCGTGCTACGTCATGGAGCATGCGACATTTTTAGGGGTAAAGTTTGGAAACTTTGTGAATAAACACATTCCTCACCTTGTTTGGCACAACCTTTGGATAAGCGAGGCGTTTAGGGCAATGTCCTTAAAGTTTCGATGGAAATAACCCAACAACAAGTTAATCTGGTCTATTGAGGGCCCTTCTACACCGAGCAGGTTAGGTTTAGGAACTAATTTGCGGTAGCGTGGCAGGGAAAGAACGACATTGGATGGGCTAAAAAACACTCCTCAAAGTCCATGTTGTCATGCATTTCCATCCTAACGGATGTCGTTTCGACTGATATCTGGCAATGGAGACATTCTACAAGGCCCTGGAGTGGCACTCATGCGTGCTACGTCACGGAGCATGCAACATTATCAGGGGAAAAGTTTAGAAACTTTGCGAATAAACACATTCCTCACCTTGTTTGGCACGACCTTTGGATAAGCGAGGCGTTTAGGGCAATGTCCTTAAAGTTTCAATGGAAATAACCCAACAACAAGTTAATCTGGTCTGTTGAGGGCCCTTCTACACCGAGCACGTCAGGTTTAGGAACTAATTTGCGGTAGCGTGGCAGGGAAGGAACGACATTGGACGGGCTAAAAAACTCTCTTCAAATTCCATGTTGTCATGCATTTCCATCCTAACGGATTTCGTTTTGACTGATATGTGGCAATGGAGAAATTCAACAAAGCCCTGGAGTGGCGCTCATGCGTGCTACGTCATGGAGCATGAAACCTTTTCAGGGGAAAAGTTTAGAAACTAGGCGAATAAACACATTCCTCACCTTGTTTGGCACAACCTTTGGATAAGCTATGCGTTTTAGGGCAATGTCCTTAAATTTTCGATGGAAATAACCCAACAACAAGTTAATCTGGTCCGTTGAGGGCCCTTCTACACCTGGCACGTCAGGTTTAGGAACTAATTTGTGGTAGCGTGGCAGGGAAAGAACGACATTGGACGGGCTAAAAAACACTCTTCAAATTCCATGTTGTCATGCATTTCCATCCTAACGGATGTCGTTTCGACTGATATCTGGCAACGGAGATATTCTACACGGCCCTGGAGTGGCACTCATGCGTGCTACGTCATGGAGTATGCGACATTTTTAGGGGAAAAGTTTAGAAACTTTGTGAATAAACACATTCCTCACCTTGTTTGGCACAACCTTTGGACAAGCGATGCGTTTTAAGGCAATGTCCTTAAAGTTTCGATGGAAATAACCCAACAACAAGCTAATCTGGTCCGTTGAGGGCCCTTCTACACCAAGCACGTCAGGTTTAGGAACTAATTTGTGGTAGCGTGGCAGGGAAAGAACGACATTGGACGGGCTAAAAAACTCTCTTCAAATTCAATGTTGTCATGCATTTCCAGCATAACGGATGTCGTTTCGACTGATATTTGGCAACGGAGACATTCTACAAAGCCCTGGAGTGACACTCATGCGTGCTACGTCATGGAGCATGCAACATTTTCGGGGGAAAAGATTAGAAACTAGGCGAATAAACATATTCCTCACCTTGTTTGGCACAACCTTTGGATAAGCGATGCGTTTTAGGGCAGTGTCCTTAAAGTTTCGATGGAAATAACCCAACAACAAGTTAATCTGGTCCGTTGAGGGCCCTTCTACACCGAGCACGTCAGGTTTTGGAACTAATTTGTGGTAGCGTGGCAGTGAAAGAACGACATTGGATGGGCTAAAAAACTCTCTTCAAATTCCATGTTGTCGTGCATTTCCATCCTAGCGGATGTCGTTTCGACTGATATCTGGCAACGGAGACATTCTACAAAGCCCTAGAGTGGCACTCATGCGTGCTACGTCATGGAGCATGCAACATTTTTAGGGGAAAAGTTTAGAAACTTTGTGAATAAACACATTCCTCACCTTGTTTGGCACGACCTTTGGATAAGCGAGGCGTTTAGGGCAATGTCCTTAAAGTTTCTATGGAAATAATCCAACAACAAGTTAATCTGGTCCGTGGAGGGCTCTTCTGCACTGAGCACGTCAGGTATAAGAACTAATTTATGGTAGCGTGGCAGGGAAAGAACGACATTGGACGGGCCAAAAAACTCTCTTCAAATTCCATGTTGTCATGCATTTCCATCCTAACGGATGTCGTTTTACTTGATATGTGGCAACGGAGAAATTCTACAAAGCCCTGGAGTGGCGCTCATGCGTGCTACGTCGTGCAGCATGAAACCTTTTCAGGTGAAAAGTTTAGAAACTTTATGAATAAACACATTCCTCACCTTGTTTGGAACAACCATGGATAAGCGAGGCCTATTAGGGCAACGTTCTTAAAGTTTCGATGGAAATAACCCCACAACAAGTTAATCTGGTCCGCTGAGGGCCCTTCTGCATCGAGCACGTCAGGTTGAGGAACTAATTTGTGGTAGCGTGGCAGGGAAAGAACGACATTGGACGGGCTAAAAAACTCTGTTCATATTCCATGTTGTCATGCATTTCCAGCATAACGGATATCGTTTTGACTGATATGTGGAAATGGAGAAATTCTACAAAGCCCTGGAGTGGCGCTCATGCGTGCTACGTCATGGAGCATGAAACCTTTTCAGGGGAAAAGTTTCGAAACTAGGCGGATAAACACATTCCTCACCTTGTTTGGCACAACCTTTGGATAAGCTATGCGTTTTAGGGCAATGTCCTCAAATTTTCGATGGAAATAACCCAACAACAAGTTAATCTGGTCCGTTGAGGGCCCTTCTACACCTGGCATGTCAGGTTTAGGAACTAATTTGTGGTAGCGCGGCAGGGAAAGAACGACATTGGACTGGCTAAAAAACACTCTTCAAATTCCATGTTGTCATGCATTTCCATCCTAACGGATGTCGTTTCGACTGATATCTGGCAACGGAGATATTCTACAAGGCCCTGGAGTGGCACTCATGCGTTCTACGTCATGGAGCATGCGACATTTTTAGGGGAAAAGTTTAGAAACTTTGTGAATAAACACATTTCTCACCTTGTTTGGCACAACCTTTGGATAAGCGAGGCGTTTAGGGCAATGTCCTTAAAGTTTCGATGGAAATATCCCCACAACAAGTTAATCTGGTCCATCGAGGGCACTTCTACACCGAGCAGGTTAGGGTTAGGAACTAATTTGCGGTAGCGTGGCAGGGAAAGAACGACATTGGACGGGCTAAAAAACACTCTTCAAATTCCATGTTGTCATGCATTTCCATCCTAACGGATGTCGTTTTGATTGATATGTGGCAATGGAGAAATTCTACAAAGCCCTGGAGTGGCGCTCATGCGTGCTACGTCATGGAGCATGAAACCTTTTCAGGGGAAAAGTTTAGAAACTAGGCGAATAAACACATTCCTCACCTTGTTTGGCACAACCTTTGGATAAGCTATGCGTTTTAGGGCAATGTCCTTAAATTTTCGATGGAAATAACCCAACAACAAGTTAATCTGGTCCGTTGAGGGCCCTTCTACACCGAGCAGGTTAGGTTTAGGAACTAATTTGCGGTAGCGTGGCAGGGAAAGAACGACATTGGATGGGCTAAAAAACACTCTTCAAAGTCCATGTTGTCATGCATTTCCATCCTAACGGATGTCGTTTCGACTGATATCTGGCAACGGAGACATTCTACAAGGCCCTGGAGTGGCACTCATGCGTGCTACGTCATGGAGCATGCAACATTATCAGGGGAAAAGTTTAGAAACTTTGAGAATAAACACATTCCTCACCTTGTTTGGCACGACCTTTGGATAAGCGAGGCGTTTAGGGCAATGTCCTTAA
>BDMV01000003.1:32544328-32562464 GCA_008326285.1 Oryza officinalis | reverse complement strand
TGCAGAAGGGCCCTCAACGGACCAGATTAACTTGTACTTGGGTTTATTTCCATCGAAACTTCAAGGACATTGCCCTAAAACTCCTCGCTTATCCAAGGTTGTGCCAAACAAGGTGAGGAATGCGTTTATTCACAAAGTTTCTAAACTTTTCCCCATAAAAGGTTTCATGCTCCACGACGTAGCACGCATGAGCGGCACTCCAGGGCTTTGTAGAATTTCTCCGGTGCCACATATCAGTCAAAACGACATCCGTTTGGATGGGAATGCATGACAACATAGAATTTGAAGAGAGTTTTTTTGCCCGTCCAATGTCGTTCTTTCCCTGTCACGCTACCACAAATTAGTTCCTAAACCTAACGTGCTCGGTGCAGAAGGGCTCTCAATGGACCAGATTAACTTGTTGTTGGGTTATTTCCATCGAAACTTTAAGGACCTTGCCCGAGACGCCTCGCTTATCCAAAGGTTGTGCCAAACAAGGTGAGGAATGTGTTTATTCACAAAGTTTCTAAACTTTTCACCTGAAAAGGTTTCATGCTCCGTGACGTAGCACGCATGAGTGCCACTCCAGGGCTTTGTAGAATTTCTCCGTTGCCACATATCAGTCAAAACGACATCCGTTAGGATGGAAATGCATGACAACATGGAATTTGAAGAGAGTTTTCTAGCCCGTCCAATGTCGTTCTTTCCCTGCCACGCTACCATAAATTAGTTCCTAAACCTGACATGCTCGGTGCAGAAGGGCCCTCAACGGACCAGATTAACTTGTTGTTGGGTTATTTCCATCGAAACTTTAAGGACATTGCCCTACACACCTCGCTTATCCAAAGGTTGTGCAAACAAGGTGAGGAATGTGTTTATTCACAAAGTTTCTAAACTTTTCCCCTAAAAATGTTGCATGCTCCATGACGTAGCACGCATCAGTGCCACTCCAGGGCTTTGTAGAATGTCTCCGTTGCCAGATATCAGTCGAAACGACATCTGTTTGGATGGAAATGCATGACCACTTGGAATTTGAAGAGTGTTTTTTAGCCCGTCCAATGTCGTTCTTTCCCTGCCACGCTGCCACAAATTAGTTCCTAAGCCTGACGTGCTTGGTGTAGAAGGGCCCTCAACGGACCAGATTAACTTGTTGTTGGGTTTTTTCCATCGAAACATTAAGGACACTGGCCTAAAACGCATCGCTTATCCAAAGGTTGTGCCAAACAAGGTGAGGAATGTGTTTATTCGTCTAGTTTCTAAACTTTTTCCCTGGAAAGGTTTCATGCTCCATGACGTAGCATGCAAGAGTGCCACTCCAGGGTTTTGTAGAATGTCTCCGTTGCCACATATCAGTCGAAACGACATCCGTTATGCTGGAAATGCATGACAACAAGGAATTTGAAGAGTGTTTTTTAGCCCGTCCAATGTCGTTCTTTCCCTGCCACGCTACCACAAATTAGTTCCTAAACCTGATGTGCTCGGTGCAGAAGGGCCCTCAACGGACCAGATTAACTTGTAGTTGGGTTTATTTCCATCGAAACTTTAAAGACATTGCCCTAAATCGCCTCGCTTATCGAAGGTTGTGCCAAACAAGGTGAGGAATGCGTTTATTCACAAAGTTTCTAAACTTTTCCCTTAAAAGATTTCATGCTCCATGACGTAGCACGCATGAGTGACACTCCAAGGCTTTTTAGAATTTCTCCGTTGCCACATATCAGTCGAAACGACATCCGTTAGGATGGAAATGCATGGCAACATGGAAATTGATGAGAGTTTTTTACTCCGTCCAATGTCGTTCTTTCCCTGCCACGCTACCACAAATTAGTTCCTAAACCTGACGTGCTCAGTGCAGAAGGGCCCTCAGCGGACCAGATTAACTTGTTGTTGGGTTATTTCCATCGGACCTTTAAGGGCATTGCCCTAACCGCATCGCTTATCCAAAGGTTGTGCCAAACCAGTTGAGGAATGTGTTTATTCGAAAAGTTTCTAAACTTTTCCAATTAAAAGGTTTCATGCTCCATGACGTAGCATGCATGAGTGCCACTCCAGGGCTTTGTAGAATGTCTCCGTTGCCAGATATCAGTCGAAACGACATCCGATAGGATGGAAATGCATGACCACTTGGAATTTGAAGAGTGTTTTTTAGCCCATCCAATGTCGTTCTTTCCCTGCCACGCTACCACAAATTAGTTCCTAAACCTGACGTGCTCGGTGTAGAACGGCCCTTAGCGGACCAGATTAACTTGTTGTTGGGTTTTTTCAATCGAAACATTAAGGACATTGCCCTAAAACGCATCGCTTATCCAAAGTTTCTAAACTTTCCCCCGAAAATGTTGCATGCACCATGACGTACCACGCATGAGTGTCACTCCAGGGCTTTGTAGAATGTCTCGGTTGCCAGATATCAGTCGAAACGACATCTGTTAGGATGGAAATGCATGACAACATGGAATTTGAATGGAGTTTTTTATCCCATCCAATGTCGTTCTTTCCCTGCCACGCTACCACAAATTAGTTCCTAAACCTGACGTGCTCGGTGTAGAAGGGCCCTCAGCGGACCAGATTAAGTTGTTGTTGGGTTTTTTCCATCGAAACATTAAGGACATTGCCCTAAAACGCATCGCTTATCCAAAGGTTGTGCCAAACAAGGTGAGGAATGCGTTTATTCACAAAGTTTCTAAACTTTTCCCTTAAAAGATTTCATGCTACATGACGTAGCACGCATGAGCGCCACTCCAGGGCATTGTAGAATTTCTCCGTTGCCACATATCAGTCGAAACGACATCCGTTAGGATGGAAATGCATGACAACATGGAATTTGAAGAGAGTTTTTTAGACCGTCCAAAGTCGTTCTTTCCCTGCCACGCTACCACAAATTAGTTCCTAAACCTGACGTGCTCGGTGCAGAAGGGCCCTCAACGGACCAGATTAACTTGTTGTTGGGTTATTTCCATCAGAACTTTAAGGACATTGCCCTAAACGCCTCGCTTATCCAAAGATTGTGCCAAACAAGGCGAGGAATGTGTTTATTCACAAAGTTTCTAAACTTTTCGCCTGAAAAGGTTTCATGCTCCACGACGTAGCACGCATGAGTGCCACTCGAGGGCTTTGTAGAATTTCTCCGTTGCTAGATATCAGTCGAAACGACATTTGTTAGGATGGAAATGCATGACAACATGGAATTTGAAGAGAGTTTTTTACCCCGTCCAATGTCGTTCTTTCCCTGCCACGCTACCACAAATTAGTTCCTAAACCTGACATGCTCGGTGCAGAAGGGCCCTCAACGGACCAGATTAAGTTGTTGTTGCGTTATTTCCTTCGAAACTTTAAGGACATTGCCCTAAAACGCATCGCTTATCCAAAGGTTGTGCCAAACAAGGTGAGGAATGTGTTTATTCGCCTAGTTTCTAAACTTTTCCCCTGCAAAGGTTTCCTGCTCCATGACGTTGCACGCATGAGTGCCACTCCAGGGCTTTGTAGAATGTCTCCGTTGCCACATATCAGTCGAAACGACATCCCTTAGGATGGAAATGCATGACAACATGGAATTTGAAGAGAGTTTTTTAGCCCGTCCAATGTCGTTCTTTCCCTGCCACGCTACCACAAATTTATTCCTAAACCTGATGTGCTCGGTGCAGAAGGGCCCTCAACGGACCAGATTAACTTGTTGTTGGGTTATTTCCATTGAAACTTCAAGGACATTGCCCTAAACGCCTCGCTTATCCAAAGGTTGTGCCAAACAAGGTGAGGAATGTGTTTATTCAGAAAGTTTCTAAACTTTTCCCCTGAAAAGGTTTCACGCTTCACGACGTAGCACGCATGAGTGCCACTCCAGGGCTTTGTAGAATTTCTCCGTTGCCACATATCAGTCAAAACGACATCCGTTAGGATGGAAATGCATGACAACATGGAATTTGAAGAGAGTTTTTTACTCCGTCCAATGTCGTTCTTTCCCTGCCACGCTACCACAAATTAGTTCCTAAACCTGACGTGCTCGGTGTAGAAGGGCCCTCAACGGACTAGATAAACTTGTTGTTGGGTTATTTCCATCGGAACTTTAAGGACATTGCCCTAACTGCCTCGCTTATCCAAAGGTTGTGCCAAATAAGTTGAGGAATGTGTTTATTCACAAAGTTTCTAAACTTTTCGCCTGAAAAGGTTACATGCTGCACGACGTAGCACGCATGACTGGCACTCTAGGGCTTTGTAGAATTTCTCTGTTGCCACATATCAGTCAAAACGACATCCGTTAGGATGGAAATGCATGACAACATGGAATTTGAAGAGTGTTTTTTAGCCCATCCAATGCCGTTCTTTCCCTGCCACGCTACCACAAATTAGTTCCTAAACCTGACGTGCTCGGTGCAGAAGGGCCCTCAACAGACCAGATTAACTTGTTGTTCGGTTATTTCCATCGAAAGTTTAAGGACATTGCCTTAAAACGCATCGCTTATCCAAAGGTTGTGCCAAACAAGGTGAGGAATGTGTTTATTCGCCTAGTTTCTAAACTTTTCCACTGAGAAGGTTTCATGCTCCATGACGTAGCACACATGAACGCCACTCCAGGGCTTTTTAGAATTTCTCCGTTGCCACATATCAGTCGAAACGACATCCGTTATGCTGGAAATGCATGACGACATGGAATTTGAAGAGAGTTTTTTAGCCCGTCCAATGTTGTTCTTTCCCTGCGACGCTACCACAAATTAGTTCCTAACCCTGACGTGCTCGGTGTAGAAGGGCCCTCAACGGACCAGATTAACTTGTTATTGGGTTATTTCCATCGAAACTTTAAGGACATTGCCCTAAAATGCATCGCTTATCCAAAGGTTGTGCCAAACAAGGTGTGGAATGTGTTTATTCGCCTAGTTTCAAAACTTTTCCCCTGGAATGGTTTCATGCTCCATGATGTAGCACGCAAGAGTGCCACTCCAGGGCTTTGTATAATGTCTCCGTTGCCACATATCAGTCGAAACGACATCCGTTATGCTGGAAATGCATGACAACATTGAATTTGAAGAGTGTTTTTTAGCCCGTCCAAAGTCGTTCTTTCCCGGCCACGCTACCACAAATTAGTTCCTAAACCTGACGTGCTCGGTGCAGAAGGGCCCTCAACGGACCAGATTAATTTGTTGTTGGGTTATTTCCATCGGAACTTTAAGGACATTGCCCTAAACGCCGTGCTTCTTCAAAGATTGTGCCAAACAAGGTGAGGAATGTGTTTATTCACAAAGTTTCTAAACTTTTCCCCTGAAAAGGTTTCATGCTCCACGAGGTAGAACACATGAGTGCCACTCCAGGGCTTTGTAGAATTTCTCCGTTGCCACATATCAGTCAAAACGACATCCGTTAGGATGGAAAAGCATGACAACATGGAATTTGAAGAGAGTTTTTTACCCCGTCCAATGTCGTTCTTTCCCTGCCACGCTACCACAAATTAGTTCCTAAACCTGACGTGCTCGGTGCAGAAGGGCCCTCAACGGACCAGATTAACTTGTTGTTGGGTTATTTCCATCGAAACTTTAAGGTCATTGCCCTAAACGCCTCGCTTATCCAAAGGTTGTAGCAAACAAGGTGTGGAATGTGTTTATTCACAACGTTTCTAAACTTTCCCACGAAAATATTGCATGCTCCATGACGTAGCACGCATGAGTGCCACTCCAGGGCTTTGTAGAATGTCTCGGTTGCTAGATATCAGTCGAAACGACATCTGTTAGGACGGAAATGCTTGACAACATGGAATTTGAAGAGAGTTTTTTAGCCCGTCCAATGTCGTTCTTTCCCTGCCACGCTACCACAAATTAGTTCCTAAACCTGACGTGCTCGGTGTAGAAGGGCCCTGAACGGACCAGATTAACATGTTGTTGGGTTATTTCCATCGGAACTTTAAGGACATTGCCCTAAAATGCATCGCTTATCCAAAGGTTGTGCCAAACAAGGTGAGGAATGTGTTTATTCGCCTAGTTTCTAAACTTTTCCCTGGAAAGGTTTCCTGCTCCATGACGTAGCACGCATGAGTGCCACTCCAGGGCTTTGTAGAATGTCTCCGTTGCCACATATCAGTCGAAACGACATCCGTTATGCTGGAAATGCATGACAACATGGAATTTGAAGAGTGTTTTTTGGCCCGTCCAATGTCGTTCTTTCCCTGCCACGCTACCACAAATTAGTTCCTAAACCTGACGTGCTCGGTGCAGAAGGGCCCTCAACGGACCAGATTAACTTGTTGTTGGGTTACTTCCATCGAAACTTTAAGGACATTGCCCTAAACGCCTCGCTTATCCAAAGGTTGTGCCGAACAAGTCGAGGAATGTGTTTATTGACAAAGATTCAAAACTTTTTCCCTGAAAATATTGCATGCTCCATGACGTAGCACGCATGAGTGCCACTCCAGGGCTTTGTAGAATGTCTCCGTTGCCAGATATCAGTCGAAACGACTTCCGTTAGGATGGAAATGCATGACAACAAGGAATTTAAAGAGAGTTTTTTAGCCCGTCCAAAGTCGTTCTTTCCCTGCCACGCTACCGCAAATTAGTTCCTAAACCTGACGTGCTCGATGTAGAAGGGCCCTCAACGGACCAAATTAACTTGTTGTTGGGTTATTTCCATCGAAACTTTAAGGACATTGCCCTAAACGCCTCGCTTATCCAAAGGTTGTGCCAAACAAGGTGAGGAATGTGTTTATTCACAAAGTTTCTAAACTTTTCCCCTGAAAAGGTTTCATGCTCCACGACGTAGCACGCATGAGTGCCACTCCAGGGCTTTCTAGAATTTCTCCGTTGCCACATATCAGTCAAAACGACATCCGTTAGGATGGAAATGCATGACAACATGGAATTTGAAGAGAGTTTTTTACTCCGTCCAATGTCGTTCTTTCCCTGCCACGCTATCAGAAATTAGTTCCTAAACCTAACGTGCTCGGTGCAGATGGGCCCTCAACGGACCAGATTAACTTGTTGTTGTGTTATTTCCATCGGACCATTAAGGGCGTTGCCCTAACCGCCTCGCTTATCCAAAGGTTGTGCCAAACAAGTTGCGGAATGTGTTTATTCACAAAGTTTCTAAACTTTTCTCCTGAAAAGGTTATATGCTCCACGACGTAGCACGCATGAGTGCCACTCCAAGGCTTTGCAGAATTTCTCTGTTGCCACATATCAGTCAAAACGACATCCGTTAGGATGGAAATGCATGACAACATGGAATTTGAAGAGAGTTTTTTAGCCCGTCCAATGCCGTTCTTTCCCTGCCACGCTACTACAAATTAGTTCCTAAACCTGACGTGCTCGATGCAAAAGGGCCCTCAACGGACCAGATTAACTTGTTGTTCGGTTATTTCCATCGAAACTTTAAGGACATTGCCTTAAAACGCATCGCTTGTCCAAAGGTTGTGCCAAACAAGGTGAGGAATGTGTTTATTCGCCTAGTTTCTAAACTTTTCCCCTGAAAAGGTTTCATGCTCCATGACGTAGCACGCATGAGCGCCACTCTAGGGCTTTGTTGAATTTCTCCGTTGCCACATATCAGTCAAAACGACATCCGTTATGCTGGAAATGCATGACGACATGGAATTTGAAGAGAGTTTTTTGGCCCGTCCAATGTCGTTCTTTCCCTGCGACGCTACCACAAATTAGTTCCTAAACCTGACGTGCTCGGTGCAGAAAGGCCCACAACGGACCAGATTAACTTGTTGTTGGGTTATTTCCATCGAAACTTTAAGGACATTGCCCTAAACGCCTCGCTTATCCAAAGGTTGTGCCAAACAAGGTGAGGAATGTGTTTATTCACAAAGTTTCTAAACTTTTCCCCGAAAAAGTTTCATGCTCCACGACGTAGCACGCATGAGTGCCACTCCAGGGCTTTGTAGAATTTCTCCGTGGCCACATATCAGTCAAAACGACATCCGTTAGGATGGAAATGCATGACAACATGGAATTTGAAGAGAGTTTTTTACTCCGTCCAATGTCGTTCTTTCCCTGCCACGCTATCAGAAATTAGTTCCTAAACCTGACGTGCTCGGTGCAGAAGGGCCCTCAACGGACCAGATTAACTTGTTGTTGGGTTATTTCCATTGAAACTTTAAGAACATTGCCATAAACGCCTCGCTTATCCAAAGGTTGTGCCAAACAAGGTGTGGAATGTGTTTATTCACAAAGTTTCTAAACATTCCCCCGAAAATGTTGCATGCACCATGATGTACCACGCATGAGTGCCACTCCAGGGCTTTGTAGAATGTCTCGGTTGCCAGATATCAGTCGAAACGACATCTGTTAGGATGGAAATGCATGACAACATGTAATTTGAATGGAGGTTTTTATCCGATCCAATGTCGTTCTTTCCCTGCCACGCTACCACAAATTAGTTCCTAAACCTGACGTGCTCGGTGTAGAAGGGCCCTGAACGGACCAGATTAACTTGTTGTTGGGTTATTTCCATCGGACCATTAAGGGCGTTGCCCTAACAGCCTTGCTTATCCAAAGGTTGTGCCAAACAAGTTGAGGAATGTGTTTATTCACAAAGTTTCTATACTTTTCCCCTGAAAAGGTTATATGCTCCACGACGTAGCATGCATGAGTGCCACTCCAGGGCTTTGCAGAATTTCTCTGTTGCCACATATCAGTCAAAACGACATCCGTTAGGATGGAAATGCATGACAACATGGAATTTGAAGAGAGTTTTTTAGCCCGTCCAATGCCGTTCTTTCCCTGCCACGCTACCACAAATTAGTTCCTAAACCTGACGTGCTCGATACAGAAGGGCCCTCAACGGACCAAATTAACTTGTTGTTCGGTTATTTCCATCGAAACTTTAAGGACATTGCCTTAAAACGCATCGCTTATCCAAAGGTTGTGCCAAACAAGGTGAGGAATGTGTTTATTCGCCTAGTTTCTAAACTTTTCCCCTGAAAAGGTTTCATGCTCCATGACGTAGCACGCATGAGCGGCACTCCAGGGCTTTGTTGAATTTCTCCGTTGCCACATATCAGTCAAAACGACATCCGTTATGCTGGAAATGCATGACGACATGGAATTTGAAGAGAGTTTTTTAGCCCGTCCAATGTCGTTCTTTCCCTGCGACGCTACCACAAATTAGTTCCTAAACCTGACGTGCTCGATGTAAAAGGGCCCTCAACGGACCAGATTAACTTGTTGTTGGGTTATTTCCATCGAAACTTTAAGGACATTGCCCTAAAATGCATCGCTTATCGAAAGGTTGTGCCAAACAAGGTAAGGAATGTGTTTATTCGCCTAGTTTCTAAACTTTTCCCCTGGAAAGGTTTCATGCTCCATGACGTAGCACGCATGAGTGCCACTCCAGGGCTTTGTATAATGTCTCCGTTGCCACATATCAGTCGAAACGACATCCGTTATGCTGGAAATGCATGACAATATTGAATTTGAAGAGTGTTTTTTAGACCGTCCAAAGTCGTTCTTTCCCTGCCACGCTACCACAAATTAGTTCCTAAACCTGACGTGCTCGGTGCAGAAAGGCCCTGAACGGACCAGATTAACTTGTTGTTGGGTTATTTTCATCGGAACTTTAAGGACATTGCCCTAAACGCCTCGCTTATCCAAAGATTGTGCCAAACAAGGTGAGGAATGTGTTTATTCAGAAAGTTTCTAAACTTTTCCCCTGCACAGGTTTCATGCTCCACGACGTAGCACGCATGAGTGCCACTCCAGGTCTTTCTAGAATTTCTCTGTTGCCACATATCAGTCAAAACGACATCCGTTAGGATGGAAATGCATGACAACATGGAATTTGAAGAGAGTTTTTTAGCCCGTCCAATGCCGTTCTTTCCCTGCCACGCTACCACAAATTAGTTCCTAAACCTGACGTGCTCGGTGCAGAAGGGCCCTCAACGGACCAGATTAACTTGTTGTTGGGTTATTTCCATCGAAACTTTAAGGACATTGCCCTAAACGCTTCGCTTATCCAAAGGTTGTGCCAAACAATGTGAGGAATGTGTTTATTCATAAAGTTTCTAAACTTTTCCCCTGAAAATGTTGCATGCTCCACGACGTAGCACGCATGAGTGCCACTCCAGGGCTTTTCAGAATGTCACCGTTGCCAGATATCAGTCGAAACGACATTTGTTAGGATGGAAATGCGTGACAACATGGAATTTGAAGAGAGTTTTTTAGCCCGTCCAATGTCGTTCTTTCCCTGCCACGCTACCACAAATTAGTTCCTAAACCTGACGTCCTCGGTGTAGAAGGGCCCTCAACAGACCAGATTAACTTGTTGTTGGGTTATTTCCATCGAAACTTTAAGGACATTGCCCTAAAACGCATCGCTTATCCAAAGGTTGTGCCAAACAAGGTGAGGAATGCGTTTATTCGCCTAGTTTCTAAACTTTTCCCCTGGAAAGGTTTCATGCTCCTTGACGTAGCACGCATGAGCGCCACTCCAGGGCTTTGTTGAATTTCTCCGTTGCCACATATCAGTCGAAACGACATCCGTTATGCTGGAAATGCATGACGACATGGAATTTGAAGAGAGTTTTTTAGCCCGTCCAATGTCGTTCTTTCCCTGCGACGCTACCACAAATTAGTTCCTAAACCTGACGTGCTCGGTGTAGAAGGGCCCTCAACGGACCAGATTAACTTGTTGTTGGGTTATTTCCATCGAAACTTTAAGGACATTGCCCTATAATGCATCGCTTATCCAAAGGTTGTGCCAAACAAGGTGAGGAATGTGTTTATTCGCCTAGTTTCTAAACATTTCCCCTGGAAAGGTTTCATGCTCCATGACGTAGCACGCTTGAGTGCCACTCCAGGGCTTTGTATAATGTCTCCGTTGCCACATGTCAGTCGAAACGACATCCGTTATGCTGGAAATGCATGACAACATTGAATTTGAAGAGTGTTTTTTAGACCGTCCAAAGTCGTTCTTTCCCTGCCACGCTACCACAAATTAGTTCCTAAACCTGACGTGCTCGGTGCAGAAGGGCCCTCAATGGACCAGATTAACTTGTTGTTGGGTTATTTCCATCGGAACTTTAAGGACATTGCCCTAGACGCCTCGCTTATCCAAAGATTGTGCCAAACAAGGTGAGGAATGTGTTTATTCACAAAGTTTCGAAACTTTTCCCCTGAAAAGGTTTCATGCTCCATGACGTAGCACGCGTGAGTGCCACTCCAGGGCTTTGTAGAATTTCTCCGTTGCCACATATCAGTCAAAACGACATCCGTTAGGATGGAAATGCATGACAACATGGAATTTGAAGAGAGTTTTTTACCCCGTCCAATGTCGTTCTTTCCCTGCCACGCTACCACAAATTAGTTCCTAAACCTGACATGCTCGGTGCAGAAGGGCCCTCAACGGACCAGATTAAGTTGTTGTTGCGTTATTTACATCGAAACTTTAAGGACATTGCCCTAAAACGCATCGCTTATCCAAAGGTTGTGCCAAACAAGGTGAGGAATGTGTTTATTCGCCTAGTTTCTAAACTTTTCCCCTGGAAAGGTTTCCTGCTCCATGACGTTGCACGCATGAGTGCCACTCCAGGGCTTTGTAGAATGTCTCCGTTGCCACATATCAGTCGAAACGACATCCGTTAGGATGGAAATGCATGACAACATGGAATTTGAAGAGAGTTTTTTAGCCCGTCCAATGCCATTCTTTCCCTGCCACGCTACCACAAATTAGTTCCTAAACCTGACGTGCTCGGTGCAGAAGGGCCCACAACGGACCAGATTAACTTGTTGTTGGGATATTTCCATCGCAACTTTAAGGACATTGCCCTAAATGCCTCGCTTATCCAAAGGTTGTGCCAAACAAGGCGAGGAATGTGTTTATTCACAAAGTTTCTAAACTTTTCCCCTGAAAATTTTGCATGCTCCACGACATAGCACGCATGAGTGCCACTCCAGGGCTTTGTAGAATGTCTCCGTTGCCAGATATCAGTCAAAACGACATTTGTTAGGTTGGAAATGCATGACAACATGGAATTTGAAGAGAGTTTTTTAGCCCGTCCAATGTCGTTCTTTCCCTGCCACGCTACCACAAATTAGTTCCTAAACCTGACGTGCTCGGAGCAGAAGGGCCCTCAACGGACCAGATTAACTTGTTGTTGGGTTATTTCCATCGAAACTTTAAGGACATTGCCCTAAACGCTTCGCTTATCCAAAGGTTGTGCCAAACAAGGTGAGGAATGTGTTTATTCATAAAGTTTCTAAACTTTTCCCCTGTAAATGTTGCATCCTCCACGACGTAGCACGCATGAGTGCCACTCCAGGGCTTTGTAGAATGTCACCGTTGCCAGATATCAGTCGAAATGACATTTGTTAGGATGGAAATGCATGACAACATGGAATTGGAAGAGAGTTTTTTAGCCCGTCCAATGTCGTTCTTTCCCTGCCACGCTACCACAAAATAGTTCCTAAACCTGACGTCCTCGGTGTACAAGGGCCCTCAACGGACCAGATTAACTTGTTGTTGGGTTATTTCCATCGAAACTTTAAGGACATTGCCCTAAAACGCATCGCTTATCCAAAGGTTGTGCCAAACAAGGTGAGGAATGCGTTTATTCGCCAAGTTTCTAAACTTTTCCCCTGGAAAGGTTTCATGCTCCACGACGTAACACGCATGAGTGCCACTCCAGGGCTTTGTAGAATGTCTCCGTTGCCACATATCAGTCGAAACGTCATCCGTTATGCTGGAAATGCTTGACAACATTGAATTTGAAGAGTGTTTTTTAGCCCGTCCAATATCATTCTTTCCCTGCCACGCTACCACAAATTAGTTCCTAAACCTGACGTGCTCGGTGCAGAAGGGCCCTCAACGGACCAGATTAACTTGTTGGGTTATTTCCATCGAAACTTTAAGGACATTGCCCTAAACGCCTCGCTTATCCAAGGTTGTGCCGAACAAGGTGAGGAATGTGTTTATTCACAAAGTATCAAAACTTTTTCCCTGAAATGGTTTCATGCTCCACGACGTAGTACGCATGAGTGCCACTCCAGGGCTTTGTAGAATGTCTCCGTTGCCACATATCAGTCGAAACGACATTTGTTAGGATGGAAATGCATGACAACATGGAATTTGAAGAGAGTTTTTTAGCCCGTCCAATGTCGTTCTTTCCCTGCCACGCTACCACAAATTAGTTCCGAAACCTGATGTGCTCAGTGCAGAAGGGCCCTCAACGGACCAGATTAACTTATTGTTGGGTTATTTCCATCGAAACTTTAAGGACATTACCCTAAAACGCTTCGCTTATCCAAAGGTTGTGCCAAACAAGGTGAGGAATGTGTTTATTCATAAAGATTCTAAACTTTTCCCCTGAAAAGGTTTCCTGCTCCATGACGTTGCACGCATGAGTGCTACTCCAGGGCTTTGTAGAATGTCTCCGTTGCCACATATCAGTCGAAACGACATCCGTTAGGATGGAAATGCATGACAACATGGAATTTGAAGAGAGTTTTTTAGCCCGTCCAATGTCGTTCTTTCCCTGCCACGCTACCACAAATTAGTTCCTAAACCAGACGTCCTCGGTGCAGAAGGGCCCTCAACGGACCAGATTAACTTGTTGTTGGGTTATTTCCATCGAAACATTGAGGACATTGCCCTAAACGCCTCGCTTATCCAAAGGTTGTGCCGAACAAGTTGAGGAATTGTGTTTATTCACAAAGTTTCTAAACTTTTCCCCTGAAAATTTCATGCTCCATGACGTAGCACGCATGAGTGCCACTCCAGGGCTTTGTAGAATGTCTCCGTTGCCAGATATCAGTCGAAACGACATCCGTTAGGATGGAAATGCATGACAACATGGAATTTGAAGAGAGTTTTTTAGCCCGTCCAATGTCGTTCTTTCCCTGCCACGCTACCACAAATTAGTTCCTAAACCTGACGTGCTCGGTGTAGAAGGGCCCTCAACGGACCAGATTAACTTGTTGTTGGGTTATTTCCATCGAAACTTTAAGGACATTGCCCTAAACGCCTCGCTTATCCAAAGGTTGTGCCAAACAAGGTGAGGAATGTGTTTATTCACAAAGTTTCTAAACTTTTCCCCTGAAAAGGTTTCATGCTCCAGACGTAGCACGCATGAGTGCCACTCCAGGGCTTTGTAGAATGTCTCCGTTGCCAGATATCAGTCGAAACGACATCCGTTAGGATGGAAATGCATGACAACATGGAATTTGAAGAGAGTTTTTTAGCCCGTCCAATGTCGTTCTTTCCCTGCCACGCTACCACAAATTAGTTCCTAAACCTGACGTGCTCGGTGCAGAAGGGCCCTCAACGGACCAGATTAACTTGTTGTTGGGTTATTTCCATCGAAACTTTAAGGACATTGCCCTAAACGCCTCGCTTATCCAAAGGTTGTGCCAAACAAGGTGAGGAATGTGTTTATTCACAAAGTTTCTAAACTTTTCCCCTGAAAATGTTCATGCATCGTAGCACGCATGAGTGCCACTCCAGGGCTTTGTAGAATGTCTCCGTTGCCAGATATCAGTCGAAACGACATTGTTAGGATGGAAATGCATGACAACATGGAATTTGAAGAGAGTTTTTTAGCCCGTCCAATGTCGTTCTTTCCCTGCCACGCTACCACAAATTAGTTCCTAAACCTGACGTGCTCGGTGTAGAAGGGCCCTCAACGGACCAGATTAACTTGTTGTTGGGTTATTTCCATCGAAACTTTAAGGACATTGCCCTAAAACGCATCGCTTATCCAAAGGTTGTGCCAAACAAGGTGAGGAATGTGTTTATTCACAAAGTTTCTAAACTTTTCCCCTGAAAAGGTTTCATGCTCCATGACGTAGCACGCATGAGTGCCACTCCAGGGCTTTGTAGAATGTCTCCGTTGCCAGATATCAGTCGAAACGACATCCGTTAGGATGGAAATGCATGACAACATGGAATTTGAAGAGAGTTTTTTAGCCCGTCCAATGTCGTTCTTTCCCTGCCACGCTACCACAAATTAGTTCCTAAACCTGACGTGCTCGGTGCAGAAGGGCCCTCAACGGACCAGATTAACTTGTTGTTGGGTTATTTCCATCGAAACTTTAAGGACATTGCCCTAAACGCCTCGCTTATCCAAAGGTTGTGCCAAACAAGGTGAGGAATGTGTTTATTCACAAAGTTTCTAAAACTTTTCCCCTGAAAAGTGTTGCATGCTCCATGACGTAGCACGCATGAGTGCCACTCCAGGGCTTTGTAGAATGTCTCCGTTGCCAGATATCAGTCGAAACGACATCGTTAGGATGGAAATGCATGACAACATGGAATTTGAAGAGAGTTTTTTAGCCCGTCCAATGTCGTTCTTTCCCTGCCACGCTACCACAAATTAGTTCCTAAACCTGACGTGCTCGGTGCAGAAGGGCCCTCAACGGACCAGATTAACTTGTTGTTGGGTTATTTCCATCGAAACTTTAAGGACATTGCCCTAAACGCCTCGCTTATCCAAAGGTTGTGCCAAACAAGGTGAGGAATGTGTTTATTCACAAAGTTTCTAAACTTTTCCCCTGAAAAGTTTCATGCTCCATGACGTAGCACGCATGAGTGCCACTCCAGGGCTTTGTAGAATGTCTCCGTTGCCAAGATATCAGTCGAAACGACATCGTTAGGATGGAAATGCATGACAACATGGAATTTGAAGAGAGTTTTTTAGCCCGTCCAATGTCGTTCTTTCCCTGCCACGCTACCACAAATTAGTTCCTAAACCTGACGTGCTCGGTGCAGAAGGGCCCTCAACGGACCAGATTAACTTGTTGTTGGGTTATTTCCATCGAAACTTTAAGGACATTGCCCTAAACGCCTCGCTTATCCAAAGGTTGTGCCAAACAAGGTGAGGAATGTGTTTATTCACAAAGTTTCTAAACTTTTCCCCTGAAAATGTTGCATGCTCCATGACGTAGCACGCATGAGTGCCACTCCAGGGCTTTGTAGAATGTCTCCGTTGCCAGATATCAGTCGAAACGACATGTTAGGATGGAAATGCATGACAACATGGAATTTGAAGAGAGTTTTTTAGCCCGTCCAATGTCGTTCTTTCCCTGCCACGCTACCACAAATTAGTTCCTAAACCTGACGTGCTCGGTGCAGAAGGGCCCTCAACGGACCAGATTAACTTGTTGTTGGGTTATTTCCATCGAAACTTTAAGGACATTGCCCTAAAACGCCTCGCTTATCCAAAGGTTGTGCCAAACAAGGTGAGGAATGTGTTTATTCACAAAGTTTCTAAACTTTTCCCCTGAAAAGGTTTCATGCTCCATGACGTAGCACGCATGAGTGCCACTCCAGGGCTTTGTAGAATGTCTCCGTTGCCAGATATCAGTCGAAACGACATCCGTTAGGATGGAAATGCATGACAACATGGAATTTGAAGAGAGTTTTTTAGCCCGTCCAATGTCGTTCTTTCCCTGCCACGCTACCACAAATTAGTTCCTAAACCTGACGTGCTCGGTGCAGAAGGGCCCTCAACGGACCAGATTAACTTGTTGTTGGGTTATTTCCATCGAAACTTTAAGGACATTGCCCTAAAACGCCTCGCTTATCCAAAGGTTGTGCCAAACAAGGTGAGGAATGTGTTTATTCACAAAGTTTCTAAACTTTTCCCCTGAAAATGTTTGCATGCTCCATGACGTAGCACGCATGAGTGCCACTCCAGGGCTTTGTAGAATGTCTCCGTTGCCAGATATCAGTCGAAACGACATCCGTTAGGATGGAAATGCATGACAACATGGAATTTGAAGAGAGTTTTTTAGCCCGTCCAATGTCGTTCTTTCCCTGCCACGCTACCACAAATTAGTTCCTAAACCTGACGTGCTCGGTGCAGAAGGGCCCTCAACGGACCAGATTAACTTGTTGTTGGGTTATTTCCATCGAAACTTTAAGGACATTGCCCTAAACGCCTCGCTTATCCAAAGGTTGTGCCAAACAAGGTGAGGAATGTGTTTATTCACAAAGTTTCTAAACTTTTCCCCTGAAAAGGTTGCATGCTCCATGACGTAGCACGCATGAGTGCCACTCCAGGGCTTTGTAGAATGTCTCCGTTGCCAGATATCAGTCAAAACGACATCCGTTAGGATGGAAATGCATGACAACATGGAATTTGAAGAGAGTTTTTTAGCCCGTCCAATGTCGTTCTTTCCCTGCCACGCTACCACAAATTAGTTCCTAAACCTGACGTGCTCGGTGCAGAAGGGCCCTCAACGGACCAGATTAACTTGTTGTTGGGTTATTTCCATCGAAACTTTAAGGACATTGCCCTAAACGCCTCGCTTATCCAAAGGTTGTGCCAAACAAGGTGAGGAATGTGTTTATTCACAAAGTTTCTAAACTTTTCCCCTGAAAAGGTTTCATGCTCCATGACGTAGCACGCATGAGTGCCACTCCAGGGCTTTGTAGAATGTCTCCGTTGCCAGATATCAGTCGAAACGACATCCGTTAGGATGGAAATGCATGACAACATGGAATTTGAAGAGAGTTTTTTAGCCCGTCCAATGTCGTTCTTTCCCTGCCACGCTACCACAAATTAGTTCCTAAACCTGACGTGCTCAGTGCAGAAGGGCCCTCAACGGACCAGATTAACTTGTTGTTGGGTTATTTCCATAGAAACTTTAAGGACATTGCCCTAAACGCCTCGCTTATCCAAAGGTTGTGCCGAACAAGGTGAGGAATGTGTTTATTCACAAAGTTTCTAAACGTTCCCCTGAAAATGTTGCATGCCCCATGACGTAGCATGCATGAGTGCCACTCCAGGGCTTTGTAGAATGTCTCCGTTGCCAGATATCAGTTGAAACGACATCTGTTAGGATGGAAATGCATGACAACATGGAATTTGAAGAGAGTTTTTTAGCCCATCAAATGTTGTTCTTTCCCTGCCACGCTACCACAAATTAGTTCCTAAACCTGACGTGCTCAGTGCAGAAGGGCCCTCAACGGACCAGATTAACTTGTTGTTGGGTTATTTCCATCGAAACTTTAAGGACATTGCCCTAAACGCCTCGCTTATCCAAAGGTTGTGCCAAACAAGGTGAGGAATGTGTTTATTCACAAAGTTTTAAAACTTTTCCCCTGAAAAGGTTTCCTGCTCCACGACTTAGCACGCATGAGTGCCACTCCAGGGCTTGTAGAATGTCTCCGTTGCCAGATATCTGTCAAAACGACATCCGTTAGGATGGAAATGCAAGACAACATGGAATTTGAAGAGAGTTTT
>BDMV01000003.1:32501180-32540752 GCA_008326285.1 Oryza officinalis | reverse complement strand
GCCGATAAGACCAGGTTGGACGAGCTAGCGGTGGAGCCGATCGTGCTGAAAAATAGGCTTGAAGAACTCCGTCGCCTCGAGGCAGAGCTAGAATCGAAGCTGGCCACTACACGCCAAGAAATCCAGGAAGTCGAAGCCGGGATAGCTGCATCACCCAAGATCATAGAAGATCAGACGGCAAAGCTCAAGGCATCGGCCAAGTACCTCGCGACCCTAAGCAAGTCACTGAAACCAATCCCAGGGACGATGGCCGATGATGCCCAGGCTATCGAAGACGTTGAGCAAATCCGTCGTAAAGCCATCGCTGCTATTGCAGACTTCATAGGGTGATGTAGCACATATTATTTCTGTAATGTATAACCATACACCTTATCGGCCATGCAGCCGAATTTGTTTTGATAATTCCAGCCTAATTTATTGATTCTGAAATCCTCTTACCCTTTATCGGCCGTGCAGCCGACTTTGTTTTGAAAATTCCAAACACATATATCTTCAACATGAACAATCCGATTATACGCAATCTCATAAGCCAGATAGCCGAAGTCAATCGCCATACTGAAAGATCCTTGAAAATTCCCGTATAAAATCCTTGAAAAATTCCAACTGAAAATTCCTCGAAAAATTCCGTTCTGAAAATTCCTGTATACAAACAATCTCATCGGCCAGAGAGCCGAAGTCAATCGCTAACCCGAAAAATCCTTGAAAACTCCTGTATATATAGAGATGCCCCCCAAATTTTGGAAGATGAGGGCTCATGTTCTGAAATTTGAACTAAGGGCGATAGTATTTATCGGCCATCTAGAGACGATGTTTGACTACATCGGCTGTTATCATAAATCGGCTAGAGGGCCGATCATGAGTCAATCCAGATACTGGGATAATACCGTTTCAAGTATTTGCCATTGAGAGCTCGTCTGTAAATCTCGCCATCTAATCCCTTGAGCAGATAGGCATTGTGAGGAACACATCGATGAATTCGAAAGGGGCCTTCCCAATTAGGTGACCATTTGCCGAATTTATTATCTCTGGAGCCAATCGGCATTATTAATTTCCATACAAGGTCTCCTTCCTCAAACGATTTGGCAACGACCTTTTTATTATAATGACGGGCTACTCTATCTTTATCACGCTTGATTTTCTCTAAGGCCCGTAATCGAACATGTGCCAAATCATCCAATTCATCAACCATAAGATTATGGTACTCATCGGCTGTCAAGTCGTCTTGCAAAGCAATCCTTCTTGAGCCGATGGCGGTTTCCCACGGCAGTACAGCTTCATGCCCGTAGACCAGCTGATAGGGAGGCACTTGGATTGCACCATGGCAAGCCATCCGATACGCCCAAAGGGCATCGGCCAGCGTTGTATGCCATTGCCTCGGCTGTTCGTCAATTTTCCGCTTGATTAATTTGATTAAAGACTTGTTAGAAGCCTCCGCCTGCCCATTAGCCTGCGCGTAGTAAGGAGAAGAATTGAGTAATCTGATGCCCATGCTGTCAGCAAATCGGACGAACTCGTCGGACACGAAGATTGATCCCTGATCGGTAGTTATTGTCTGAGGTAACCCAAACCGATATATGATGTGCTCCTTGACGAACTGAATAGCGTCTTTGGAATCAACCTTCTTGAGAGGAACGGCCTCAACCCACTTTGTGAAGTAATCTGTAGCCACTAATATATACTTGTGTCCCTTACTTGATGGTGGGTTAATCTGGCCGATCATATCTATTCCCCATCCACGAAACGGCCACGGCTTTATGATTGGATGCATAACCGATGCCGGTGCTCTCTGAATTGCTCCAAATTTCTGACAATCCTGACATCCTTTATAATACTTGAAGCAATCTTCTAGCATGGTTGGCCAAAAATATCCGACGCGCTTCATCAGCCATTTCATTTTATGGGCCGATTGATGGGTGCCACAAATCCCTTCATGTACTTCGCTCATAACGGTTTTAGCCTCCTCAGGACCTAGGCATTTGAGTAGGACACCATCAACCGTCCGATAATATAGGTTATCGTCCAATAAGACATAGTGTAAAACTTTATATTTCATTCTGCGTGACGCCGATTGGGAAGGGTTTCTCAAATACTCAATGATATCAAACCTCCAGTCATCGGCGTGCACGAGAGCAATCTGAATTGGAACGTCTTTAGCCATCGGCCTGTATCCCGATGCCCCCTGAGCTAAATCATTGGCTTCGAAATTCTGCTTCCTGGGTATATGCCTCATCGTTACGATCCGGAAACCGTGTAATAACTCTTTGCACTCCTCATTGTAGACTTTGAGAATATCGTCTCTGCACTCATACTCCCCAGAAAGTTGACTAATTACTAGCTGTGAATCACCAATGATTTCCACGGCATCGGCCTCGACTTCTTGTAATAACTGCAAGCCTTTAAGCACCGCTTCATATTCTGCTTGATTGTTGGTATAATAAGGCTTGATAGTGAAAGCGAACTCAAAACTTGCCCCCCGAGGGGATATGATGACTAGGCCGATACCGCAACCGTGTCTGCAGACGGATCCATCGAAATATAACGTCCACGGCACAATGTCTGCATATGCAACTGAGTCATCTCTATGTTGAACGATGAAATCGGCCAGGGCTTGTCCTTTGATCGCTTTGGCCGATTCATATCGAAGATCAAACTCTGTTAAAGCAAAGATCCACTTCCCGACTCGTCCTTTCAACACAGGGGCCGATAGCATGTATTTCATCACATCGGCCTTGCTCACCACTATGCACTCGTTGGAAAGCAGGTAATGCCTCAATTTAGTACATGAAAAATATAAACAAAGGCATAATTTCTCCACCGGCGTGTACCTTGTCTCAGCGTCTAACATTCTCCTGCTGAGATAAAAAATAGCTCTTTCCTTGCCGTTAACATCTTGAACCAGGACTGAGCCGATGGATTTCTCATCGGCTGACAAGTACAATTTGAATGGGACTCCTTTTTGTGGAGGAATTAAGACCGGCGGAGAAGTTAAATATTCTTTGATATCGTCTAGCGCTTTCTGTTGCTTGTCACCCCATATGAACTCTTCGTCGTCCTTTATCTTCAACAGTGGAGTGAATGGCTCTATACGGCCCGACAAATTTGATATAAAACGCCGGACAAAATTGATCTTGCCAAGCAGAGACTGTAACTTGGTCTTGTTTTCTGGAGGCTTGATTTTCTTGATGGCATCGATGTTCTTCTTTGTGATTTCAATCCCCCTTTCATGGACCAAGAAACCCAAAAACTGACCGGCCGATACGCCAAAGGCACATTTGTTAGGGTTCAACTTCAAGCCATATTTCCTTGCCCTTTCTAATACCTTGCGTAAGTCGGCCAAGTGCATATCATGTTCTCTTGACTTCACGACGACATCGTCTATGTAAACTTCAATCAGAGAGCCAATAAGATCATGAAAAATGTAATTCATAGCCCTCTGATACGTAGCTCCAGCATTCTTCAAACCAAATGTCATGACGACCCATTCATATAGGCCGATTGCCCCTGGGCACCTGAAGGCTGTCTTATGGATGTCCTCTTTAGCCATAAAGATCTGATTGTAGCCCGCGTTGCCATCCATGAAACTGATGATCTTATGCCCAGAAGCAGCGTCAACGAGCAAATCGGCCAACGGCATAGGGTACTCATCTTTGGCCGTCGCCTTATTTAGATCTCTGAAATCGATGCATACCCTTAGCTTGCCGTTCTTTTTCAATACCGGAACTATGTTGGAGACCCACTCCGCGTATCGGCAGGGCCTGATAAAGTTGGCGTCGTAAAGTCTTGTGATCTCTGCTTTTATGGCTTCGTGCATATCGGCCTTAAACCTCCGAGGAGCTTGCTTAAAAGGCCGATAGCCTTGTTTGATTGGTAGCCGATGTTCTACAATCGATCGGCTTAATCCTGGCATCTCATGGTATTCCCATGCAAAACAATCTCTGAATTCTTTCAAAAGATCTATCAAATTATTCTTATATTCCTTTGGCAAATTAGCGCTTACATACGTCGGCCTAGGCCTATCACCTATTCCTATATCAATTTCTTCCAATTCATCGGCCGACGTAAAACCTTGTCCCAACTTGCCGTCTAACTCATCCACCGCGTCATCTGTGTAGGGGTCATTGTCAACGGCGGATGGTGCATCTTCGCTAAAGTAACCGCTTGTCTTGGTCTTCAATTGTCTCGATGTCGCAGTCGGTTACCTTGAGGAAATCGGCGTCCCAGACTCGCCCGGACAAGCAGTCGATTCCCTCCATCTCCCAAACTGCGAGATCGGCATTGGCGACATGTACTGACCGATCGGCCTGCACGATCTCGACTTGGTCCCCTTGCCATTGCATGAGGCATTGGTGCATTGTTGAAGGGACACAGCAATTTGCATGGATCCAATCTCGTCCCAACAACAAGCTGTAGGAACCCTTTCCATCGAAGACGAAGAAGGTGGTGGGAATTGTTTTGCTGCCCACGGTGAGCTCCACGTTCAGGACCCCCTTCGCCTCGGATGCGTTGCCACCGAAGTCCTTTAATACCATATTTGTCTTGATAAGATCCTCAGGTACTTTTCCAAGCTTCCTGAAGGTTGTGTATGGCATTAAATTGACTGCTGCGCCACCATCGACCAGCATCTTCGTCATCGGCCGCCCGTTGATGAATCCTTTGATGTACAACGGCCGAAGATGTCTGTGGCTGGCGTCAACTGGCTTGTCGAATGTAGCTTGGTCTGGTGACAACCGTAGCTTGGCTGAATTTTGTTCCTCGTCAGCCATAGCTTCATCGGCCGCCTGCACACTGTATTCTGCTGGCAATATAAACACCATGTTAACAGGCGCCGATGCCGTTTTCTTACCTTTTGAAGCTGAGCTGCCCTGAGCTGTATTGGAGGTACCCTCATCGGCCCTGGCCACCGTGGATTTTATTCTCCACTCTTTTCTGGTCTTGGTTGGCCGATGGGGTATTTCAGCTCGTTGCTCTTGGATTTGCTCTTTCCTCCTCAGCCTCTGAACCCGCCGTTTCTGTGTCTTGGTGAATACATCGCTTGGGCACCATTGGGGGTTCTGGACTTGCTCCTCATCTTCATCGTGTTGATCTTGATGCATCGGCCCCAGCCTTTCATGTACAGATTTCCGTTGCTTGGCCGGCCGATGCGTTTGTGTGCTTGAGTTGCCCTGATACGAATCTTCTGTACCACTGCATGCAGGGCACTCCTGGATAGATGGCAACCTCATCCCTTCATTCCAGCAGAAGCGAAAGAACTCGCACTCCCAGTGTGGGTCGTAGGAGCTGTCTTGATCGGCTTGGTCTTGAGCTTGTTCCTCCTGCCTCCGCTGGTATTTTCTGATCAGACCCTCAGAGGTCTGATGAGGCCGCTTGCCAGTCCGATGACCACCGCCATCGGCCCTGTCCGCCCGCTGTTGGCGCAGAATTTCGACCCGTCCAGCAACCAAACGGGTTCCGCGTTACCACGGCGGCCTGGGAGATCTGCTTAGCTCCAGTGCAGGTCCAAATGGCTTGCCTAGTCGTAAGTAGAGCGTGCCAGTTGATTTGATCTGCAATCAACAAGAAACAAGCGAACCGAGTCAGAAAACAATGGCCGATCGGTCAACAGACCGATGACACATTGTCATAGCCCAGCCGATAGGGCAAAGCTGTATCGGCTCACTTAGAAAATATGTAAGACATGAATCTAATCTTATCGGCCTTCATTGACATGTAGGCTTCAACTAATAATATTGGCCGATAAGAATGACTAAGACAACTACACCAGCTAGTACTCTAGTGCAACCTTATATAAGCCAATCGGCCAGTATAAATACATCAACCAGAAAGAGATCTTAAGATTACTTCATGATCAACACATTTATACTCATCGATCCGCACATATAAGCGGCAAACATATGCAAGTAATATAAAGCAATTACATATGCTAGGTAAGACCGGCTAAAATCCCGGTACTATCCTTAATTACAACCGAAAACAGGCTTTGTGTTAGATCTCAAAACAGGACTAAGGTCGATAGCAACTCAGAGTATGAATTGAGACTTAACACAAAGAAAATCAGGCCGTCGATTGCTTTTGGGGATGACAGATGCATTGAATAATCTAGCCAAGCATGAGAATTAAACCATTGTCGGCAATAAACCCTAAAACGAGTAAACCGCTGGCAAGGCTTAATCGAGACACTCGTCAAAATTATCCAAGACATGATAATCGACGATCACATCATCGAGGCTTAACGTGTCTAAAGCGACACGCTAGCCCCGACGATGCAGATCGTCGGGAACGAGTTCTTACCTCTGCTCGGAGGAAGCAAGAACTCGCTGAAGAAGACCTCTTGCGAGGGTTGGCGATGCGCCGAAAGTAGATTGAACTGGTTTTTTGTGATTGATTCGAGAGAGCTTTCCTGTACAAACTATCGGGATATTTATACCCGAGGTTACAACAGAACCCTTGTAGGGCACGATCTTATCTACAACTAACAAACAAGTCTTTGCGGCAGACTCTAGCCACAGATTAGATCTAAACTACCTAATTTACAAGATACAATTGCCCAAAACCGAGCTTTATCTCTATTCGGCAACTTCCTTGAAGCTTACTTCGAGCCCAGACCAAGCCCACGTTGACACTGTCAACTCACAACCCGTATCGGCCCGTGACCAAACCAAATCCGTATCGGCCGATATGCCCTTTATAGCAACACTCCCCAAGTCCGATACAGTTACCGAGTCCGATACAAAGCTTGGTCCGATTCCAACTCAATCCTTCTTCTCTGCTTCGGTTTCCTCTTTCCTTCCGAGTCAATTACCAAAATCCGTCGTCAACACATGCCCCCCAATTCCGCTTCATTATATAATGTGGCGGAATTAGCTCCAGGGAACTCATCGACTCTTTGCTAGGTTTAACCTGAAAACCGCACAGATCCAGATTCGAATCCTCTCGCCGCCGATTCGACAAACCCCTCGTGTTCTTTAATTCCGGCGACCCCTCGGCGTCTCGTCAACTTCGACCCCCTTCACAGCGACCCCTCCAACGACAACGATGGCCTCCGCCCCGTTCTACGCCTCCGAGATCCCTGCGGTAAGTCGATTCTTTCAAAACCCGCATTATTATCATTTCCGCCGATTTCCCCAAATTAGGTCTTTACTTTCTGCCCCCCTTAGGCCTTATATTTTCATCGTCGTTCTCACGTTTTAGGTCTTCAAGAACCAAATCCTGATTCCCACCGACGATAAGTCCCATCGCTTCCTCTTGGGCCCCATGGGCGACTGCGACCCAACCTGGCTCATCAACGCCGAGACAGACAGAATCCCTTTCAGACAAGCCAAACCCATCGTTTCGGCGTGGAAGCACACCTTCAGATCATGGCCATCAAAGCTTACTGGATATAGGACTTGGCACAAAAGGATCGCTGCCGTCAAACAAGTCCACTGGGATGAGATTGGAATCGGCCAATGCATAACTCTGTCCCTGGCCGATACCAAGAAAAATGAGCCATTAATGTCAGCTGCCAGCTACTTCTGGTCAAATACCTTGAACTCCTTTATGTTCAAGCAAGGTCCGATGACCCCAACCCTTATAGATATCAAGGTACTCACAGGACTAGATATCAGCTCTGAGATCAACCCCTTCAGCCTCCTAGTAAACAGCAGTCACAAGTTGAAGACCAAGAAAATCGGAGGCTGGTCCGGATATATCTCTGAACACATGGAACAGGGATCAGTTTCAGAGCGAGAACACGTAGCTTTCCTGACGCTATGGTTGGAGAGATTTGTCTTCTGCGGATCGACCTGTGGCCCTACTACAAACTGTCAACACTTGGCTCAAGCTTTGGTCGACAAGAGACAAATCCCCTTGGGCCGATACCTTCTAGGAGCTGTATATCGGCTACTCCATGTTGCCACACAAGACCTGATGCCGAAACAGACTGTGGCTCATGGAGGACCATGGTGGTTCGTTCAACTCTGGCTAACCATATACACCAACACCATGGTTGATCGGCCACCTCTATCAGATTCCCGCTTTCCATCCAAATATGCCGATCACGAAGACCCGAGGGACAGAAGATGCATGTCGTACGGGGAAGCAGCCTCCATCTACCCCGGCGCAGATCAATCGGCCGATGATATGGCTGCATGGTTCATCCGCTTCTTCACCGGCCCTCCATCAGCCAGGATGGATATGTTTGTCTATACATCGGACCGAGACTTCGAGCTTCCAGACGACTTGCAACTGAGCTTCATAAATGACGACATGGAATCAAGGGAATTGTTCATGATCGGCCTTACTCCATGCCTGCTTCCAGTAGGTGTCTTTCAGGGAAGGAGCACCAGCTTGTCTTATGAGTTTTACACCCCAATGACAGCTGCTAGACAATGCGGGCTCGGACAACTTGCCATCAGCTTGCATCTTCATAAGCTCCTAGAGAGCAGAGGCACAGTCCCATCGGCCCTGATCATGAACAAAGCAATGGAAGTCGAGCTCCCTCATCTCGGTGACTGCGATCGGCTGCATCTGAGTGCCTTCGTGCATATTAACTTCCAAAACTGGTGGCAAGAGTGGGCCGCTCACATCTTTCATCAATCGGCCAGGTTCTACGTGACAGAACTTATCCAAGGCATCAGCCCTCAAGTCCCGGATGAGCCGATTTCATCTGTGAGCAACAGCGGACGAAAGATCTTCTACGCTCAAGCCATAGCTCCATCGGGGTCGACTGTTTTAGAGTCTATCATCGGCCTTACTGCCCCAAAAGTGGCATCACTTCTCCAAGGTCCGATGCCTAAAGAAAACTCCAAGAGGAAGGCACCGGCCAAAGGCAAATCGCAGAAAGTCAGCAAGAAAGCCAGAGCTGATGACCAAGCCGATGCTGAAGAGCTAGACCCCTCCTTAGAAGAATTCCTCGAAGAACAAGTGATGGAGGAGGAGATCGACGCAGCAGCGGCCGATGCAGACAAAGAAGAAAACCCATCGATCGAAACCACCCAAGAGCCATCGGCCGAAGCTACGGAGATCCCACCGGCCGATGACCAAGATGATGCCCCACAACCAAGAAGGACTAGGCACGCAGTTCGCAAGGTCAACATACTTTCTTCTTTGTATTTGCATAATCTTCTTGCACTGTTACATTTTAACTTCCTATCCTTTTCAGGCTGCGGTGTCGTCTGTATTGAAGGAGAGAACTCAATCGGCCCCTATGCCAAGATCCAAGAAAACAACTTTACAACGACGCGAACGGGCCAAGGCTCGATTGAGAACCCCTTCTCCCTCTCCACCACTCTCTCCGACTGTCTCGGTAAGAGTCAATTGTTTGCATAATTTTCTAACCACATAACCCTACTCACCAATTTCCTGCTTTTTCAGCCTAGGGCTCCATCACCTTCACCACATCGGCCAGCCCCCTCGCCTGTTATGTCAACAAAGCAAAAGAAGGCCGATGTAAGCACTACCAACACTCCAACACAGGTAACCATGATTACCCTGATCCTCTTTCTGCCGATTCCTGACTAACAAGGCTAACCTCGATCCATGTTGATATCTGCAGAACCTAGCCGATATGTTCTCCTTCGATATCGGCCAGTTCCTTGATGATGAGGATAAGGAACTACCCAGCGCAGCCAAGGCACCAATCTCCGACGATCTGAAGAACCGGCTGACTGACATTGGGAATCGGCTAGAAGCCTCGCTGGAGTGCTTGGTAGAAGACTGCTCCTCCATCAGAGTCAGGGTACAAGAAATCCAAGACGAACTGCCCGAAGACCTGATGGAAATCCTTACGCCGGCCATCTTCCTGGAACAGTACCGATTCAAGCTTTTCAGAGCAAAGGAAAGACTTGCAGAGCGACGACAGCGCGAACAAATGGAATCGGCTCTGTCCGCTAGCAAAGCTCAGGTGAATGCCGATAAGACCAGGTTGGATGAGCTAGCGGTGGAGCCGATCGTGCTGAAAAATAAGCTTGAAGAACTCCGTCGCCTCGAGGCAGAGCTAGAATCGAAGCTATCCGCTACACGCCAAGAAATCCAGGAAGTCGAAGCCGGGATAGCTGCATCGCCCAAGATCATAGAAGACCAGACGGCAAAGCTCAAGGCATCGGCCAAGTACCTCGCAACCCTGAGCAAGTCACTGAAACCAATCCCAGGGACGATGGCCGATGATGCCCAGGCTATCGAAGACGTTGAGCACATCCGTCGTAAGGCCATTGCTGCTATTGCAGACTTCATTGGGTGATGTAGCACATGTTATTTCTACAATGTAGAACCGTACACCTTATCGGCCATGCAGCCGAATTTGTTTCGATAATTCCAGCTTAATTTATTAATTCTGAAATCCTCTTTACCCTTTATCGGCCGTGCAGCCGAACTGTTTTGAAAATTCCAACCATATGTATCTTCAAGATGAACAATCCGATTATACGCAATCTCATCAGCCAGATAGCCGAAGTCAATCGCCAAACTGAACAATCTGTGAAAATTCCTGCATAAACCATCGCATCGGCCAGCAAGCCGAAGTCTTCTGATAATTCCTTGAAAATTCCTGTATGTAATGATGCCCCCCAAATTTTAGAAGATGAGGGCTCATGTTCTGAAATTTGAACTAAGGGCGATAGTATTTATCGGCCATCTAGAGACGATGTTTGACTACATCGGCTGTTATCATAAATCGGCTAGGGGGCCGATCATGAGTCAATCCAGATACTGGGATAATACCGTTTCAAGTATTTGCCATTGAGAGCTCGTCCATAAATCTCGCCATCTAATCCCTTGAGCAGATAGGCATTGTGAGGAACACATCGATGAATTAGAAAAGGGCCTTCCCAATTAGGTGACCACTTGCCGAATTTGTTATCTCTGGAGCCGATCGGCATTATCAATTTCCACACAAGGTCTCCTTCCTCAAACGATTTGGCAACAACCTTTTTATTATAATGACGGGCCACTCTATCTTTATCGCGCTTGATTTTCTCCAAGGCCCGTAATCGAACATGTGCCAAATCGTCCAGTTCATCAACCATAAGATTATGGTACTCATCGGCTGTCAAGTCGTCTTGCAAAGCAATCCTTCTTGAGCCGATGGCGGTTTCCCACGGCAGTACAGCTTCATGCCCATAGACCAGCTGATAGGGAGGCACTTGGATTGCACCATGGCAAGCCATCCGATACGCCCAAAGGGAATCGGCCAGCGTTGTATGCCATTGTCTTGGCTGTTCGTCAATTTTCCTCTTGATTAATTTGATCAAAGACTTGTTGGAAGCCTCTGCCTGCCCATTAGCCTGCGCGTAGTAAGGAGAAGAATTGAGTAATCTGATGCCCATACTGTCAGCAAATTGGACGAACTCATCGGACACGAAGATCGATCCCTGATCTGTGGTTATCGTCTGAGGTAACCCAAACCGATATATGATATGCTCCTTGACGAACTGAATAGCATCTTTGGAATCAACCTTCTTGAGAGGAACGGCCTCAACCCACTTTGTGAAGTAATCTGTAGCCACTAATATATACTTGTGTCCCTTACTAGATGGTGGGTTAATCTGGCCGATCATATCTATTCCCCATCCTCGAAACGGCCACGGCTTTATGATTGGATGCATAGCCGATGCCGGTGCTCTCTGAATTGCTCCAAATTTCTGACAATCCTGACATCCTTTATAATACTTGAAGCAATCTTCTAGCATGGTTGGCCAAAAGTATCCGACGCGCTTCATCAGCCATTTCATTTTATGGGCCGATTGATGGGTGCCACAAATCCCTTCATGTACTTCGCCCATAACGGTCTTAGCCTCCTCAGGACCTAGGCATTTGAGTAGGACACCATCAACCGTCCGATAATATAGGTTATCGTCCAGTAAAACATAGTGTAACACTTTATATTTCATTCTGCGTGACGCCGATTGGGAAGGGTTTCTTAAATACTCAATGATATCAAACCTCCAATCATCGGCGTGCACGAGAGCAACCTGAATTGGTATGTCTTTAGCCATCGGCCTGTACCCCGATGCCCCCTGAGCTAAATCATTGGCTTCGAAATTCTGCTTCCTGGGTATGTGCCTCATCGTTACGATCCGGAAACCGTGTAACAACTCTGTGCACTCTTCATTATAGACTTTGAGAATATCATCTCTGCACTCATACTCCCCAGAAAGTTGATTAATTACTAGCTGTGAATCACCAATGATTTCCACGGCATCGGCCTCGACTTCTTGTAACAACTGCAAGCCTTTGAGCACCGCTTCATATTCTGCTTGATTGTTGGTATAATAAGGCTTGATAGTGAACGCGAACTCGAAACTTGCCCCCCGAGGGGAGATGATGACTAGGCCGATACCGCAACCGTGTCTGCAGACGGATCCATCGAAATATAACGTCCACGGTACAATGTCTGCATATGCAACTGAGTCATCTCTATGTTGAACGATGAAATCGGCCAGGGCTTGTCCTTTGATCGCTTTGGCCGATTCATATCGAAGATCAAACTCCGTTAAAGCAAAGATCCACTTCCCAACTCGTCCTTTCAACACAGGGGCCGATAGCATGTATTTCATCACATCGGCCTTGCTCACCACTATGCACTCGTTGGAAAGCAGGTAATGCCTCAATTTAGTACATGAAAAATATAGACAAAGGCATAATTTCTCCACTGGCGTGTACCTTGTTTCCGCATCTAACATTCTCCTGCTGAGATAAAAAATAGCTCTTTCCTTGCCGTTAACGTCTTGAACCAGGACTGAGCCGATGGATTTCTCATCGGCTGACAAGTACAATTTGAATGGGATTCCTTTCTGTGGAGGGATTAAGACCGGCGGAGAAGTTAAATATTCTTTGATATCGTCTAGCGCTTTCTGTTGCTTGTCACCCCATATAAACTCTTCGTCGTCCTTTATCTTTAACAGCGGAGTGAATGGCTCTATACGACCCGACAAATTTGATATAAAACGCCGGACGAAGTTGATCTTGCCAAGCAGAGACTGTAACTTGGTCTTGTTTTCTGGAGGCTTGATTTTCTTGATGGCATCGATGTTCTTCTGTGTGATTTCAATCCCCCTCTCATGGACCAAGAAACCCAAAAACTGACCGGCCGATACGCCGAAGGCACATTTATTAGGGTTCAACTTCAAACCATATTTCCTCGCCCTTTCTAGTACCTTGCGTAAGTCGGCCAAGTGCATATCATGTTCCCTTGACTTTACGACGACATCGTCTATATAGACTTCAATCAGAGAGCCGATAAGATCATGAAAAATATAGTTCATAGCCCTCTGATACGTAGCCCCAGCATTCTTCAAACCAAATGTCATGACGACCCATTCATATAGGCCGATTGCCCCTGGGCACCTGAAGGCTGTCTTGTGAATATCCTCTTTAGCCATAAAGATCTGATTGTAGCCCGCATTGCCGTCCATGAAACTGATGATCTTATGCCCAGAAGCGGCGTCAACGAGCAAATCGGCCAACGGCATAGGGTACTCATCTTTGGGCGTCGCCTTATTTAGATCTCTGAAATCGATGCATACCCTTAGCTTGCCGTTCTTTTTCAACACCGGAACTATGTTGGAGACCCACTCCGCGTATCGGCAGGGCCTGATAAAGTTGGCGTCGTAAAGTCTTGTGATCTCTGCTTTTATGGCTTCGTGCATATCGGCCTTAAACCTCCGAGGAGCTTGCTTAAAAGGCCGATAGCCTTGTTTGATTGGTAGCCGATGTTCTACGATCGATCGGCTTAATCCAGGCATCTCATGGTATTCCCATGCAAAACAATCTCTGAATTCTTTCAAAAGATCTATCAAATTATTCTTATATTCCTTTGGCAAATTAGTGCTTACATACGTCGGCCTAGGCCTATCACCTATCCCTATGTCAATTTCTTCCAACTCATCGGCCGACGTGAAACCTTGTCCTAACTTGCCGTCTAACTCATCCACCGCATCATCTGTGTAGAGGTCATTATCAACGGCGGATGGTGCATCTTCGCTAAAGTAACCGCTGGTCTTGATCTTCAATTGCCTCGATATCGCAATCGGTTACCTTGAGGAAATCGGCGTCCCAGACTCGCCCGGACAAGCAATCGATTCCCTCCATCTCCCAAACTGCGAGATCGGCATTGGCGACATGTACTGACCGATCGGCCTGCACGATCTCGACTTGGTCCCCTTGCCATTGCATGAGGCATTGGTGCATTGTTGAAGGGACACAGCAATTAGCATGGATCCAATCTCGTCCCAACAACAAGCTGTAGGAACCCTTTCCATCGAAGACGAAGAAGGTGGTGGGAATTGTTTTACTGCCCACGGTGAGTTCCACGTTCAGGACCCCCTTCGCCTCGGATGCGTTGCCACCGAAGTCTTTTAATACCATATTTGTCTTGATAAGATCCTCAGGTACTTTTCCAAGCTTCCTGAAGGTTGTGTATGGCATTAAATTGACTGCTGCGCCGCCATCGACCAGCATCTTCGTCATCGGCCGCCCGTTGATGAATCCTTTGATGTACAACGGCCGAAGATGTCTATAGCTGGCGTCAACTGGCTTGTCGAAGGTGGCTTGGTCCGGTGACAACCGTAGTCTGGCTGAACTTTGTTCCTCATCAGCCATCGCTTCATCGGCCGCCTGCACACTGTATTCTGCCGGCAATATAAACACCATGTTGACCGGCGCCGATGCCGTTTTCTTACCTTTTGGAGCTGAGCTGCCCTGAGCTGTATTGGAGGTGCCCTCATCGGCCCTGGCCACCGTGGACTTTATTCTCCATTCTTTTCTGGTCTTGGTTGGCCGATGGGGTGTTTCAGCTTGTTGTTCTTGGATTTGCTCTTTCCTCCTCAGCCTCTGAACCCGCCGTTTCTGCGTCTTGGTGAATACATCACTTGGGCACCATTGGGGGTTCTGGACTTGCTCCTCATCTTCACTGTGCTGATCTTGATGCATCGGCCCCAGCCTTTCATACGCAGATTTCCGTTGCTTGGCCGGCCGATGCATTTGTCTGCTTGAGTTGCCCTGATACGAATCTTCTGTACCACTGCATGCAGGGCACTACTGGACAGATGGCAACCTCATCCCTTCATTCCAGCAGAAGCGAAAAAACTCGCACTCCCAGTGTGGGTCGTAGGAGTTGTCTTGATCGGCTTGGTCTTGAGCTCGTTCTTCCCGCCTCCGCTTATATTTTCTGATCAATCCCTCAGAGGTCTGATGAGGTCGCTTGCTAGCCCGATGACCACCGCCATCGGCCCTGTCCGCCCGCACCATGTTGACTGGGAACGGGTGGCCTTCAATCTTCATCGGCCGCTTGGCATCGTCGATCTTAATTCTGCCCTGCTCAATGGCCGATTGAATTTGTTGCCGGAAGATCTTGCATTCATTCGTATGGTGTGAATAGGAATTGTGCCACTTGCAATATCTCCTCTTCTTGATGTCTTCGGCCGATGGCAATACGTGACCTACTGGCAGCTGAATCTGCTTTTCTTGCAACAGCAGGTCAAATATCTTGTCAGCCTTGTTGATGTCGAAATCATATTTATCCTCTTTATCTCCTTTCTTGGCCCACTGGCAGGTTGTTGATTTCTTCATCCGGGCCCACTCGGCTAGGTCGACATCGGCGTCTTCATCGTCTTCATCGTCGGAGGCGTACTGATACACCGTGTTAACCCTTTTTGCGAACTTCTTCGCCTCCTGGAATCGCTGCTCGTGGGCCGATACGCGTTGTGCCAGCTGAGCGAGGCTGTCAAATTCCTGAGAGGAGAATCTCTCGCGTATCGGCCCTAGCAATCCCTGAAATGCCAGGTCGGCTAACTGGGAATCGGTCAGACTGAGACTATAACATCTGTTGCGTATATCTCTGAATCTTTGTATGTACTCAGGGACCGATTCATCCATTCGCTGCCTGATGGCAGTCAGATCGGACAGCTTCATCTCTTGTACACCATTGTAGAAATAGCTATGAAACTGCTTCTCCAGATCTATCCATCCTCTGATGGAATTGCAGGGCAAGGAAGAGAACCATGTGAAGGCAGACCCTGATAAGGACAGAGGGAAAAACCTCACCCTCAATGCCTCGACAGCCGATGCCTCCCCGCACTGCGCTAAGAATCGGCTGACGTGCTCATATGTCGAGACATTGTCTTGTCCCGAAAACTTGGAGAAATCCGGGATCTTGTATCGGCCCGGCAATGGAACCCTGTCAAATTCCTCGGGATACGGGTGCCGATACACTGTAGAGTTTTCTTTGGGCTTCAAGCCGAATTGATCTCGCATCACTTCGGCTATCATGTCAGCCCAGTATCCTGCAGGCCGATGCGGGAGGTCCTGCTGGTAGGATTGTTGGAGGCCCTCTGCTTGGTAGTGCCTGGGGGAGTACGGTTGATAGTGGTGATCCAGGTTCTGCGCGCCGTACTGCCCTGCGGTGTGCTGCTGAAAGCCTTGCGGCACGTTGTATGCAGCTTGAAGCGGAGGACTGTTGACTGCCGGGGCTTGCGGTTGTCCGGCCGATGGCTGATGGACGGGAACTTGCTGCATCGACTCAACCACCGGTTGCTTCCCCTTGGTCCATTGAGCGTACTGCTCCTCCGTGATGTGCTGAGGGCTTCCTCCCGCCTGCTTGGTGAGGACCAGCGGCAGGGTCGTTGTTGGTTGCGCCGACGGAGGTGGCATCGGCGTTGTCGGCTGAGCCGTGCTCAGGTCGTTCCTCAAAGTCCGATAAGCAGGGAACTTATTTTCTGGCAGGTAAATCGGGCCCTGAGGCTTGTACTGATGGATTGAACCATCCAGGATCGACTTGACCGTATTGGTCAACGTGTTCACCAGGATCCCCGACTGGTTGACTAGCGCAGAGTGAACTGCGGAGTCGATTCGGTCCTGCAACGTCGGCGCTGCAGTGTCTTCAGTTTTGACGGCTTGATCGTGCGCCGCCGCCGACGTTCCAGCTCCATCTCCAGAACTCGGCATGACCACCTTGGACTTTTGAATCAAGGTGCCCTGCCGAGTCATGGAATATGTCTGCAGGTACATATTCCGGAACTGCGCGACCAGACTGTCCATCTCAGCTTTTTGTTCTGCGCTAAGCTGGTCGGCGGTCACCGGAATGACGTTCTCCTCGACGATCTCGGCCTGCTTCGACATCTCGAGGTGTTCTTGTTGCTGGTGAGAATCTTGAATCTTGAGGTCCCACTGGGCGTGCCAAAAGCGTGTTGGCGCAGAATTTCGACCCGTCCAGCAACCAAACGGGTTCCGCGTTACCACGGCGGCCTGGGAGATCTGCTTAGCTCCAGTGCAGGTCCAAATGGCTTGCCTAGTCGTAAGTAGAGCGTGCCAGTTGATTTGATCTGCAATCAACAAGAAACAAGCGAACCGAGTCAGAAAACAATGGCCGATCGGTCAACAGACCGATGACACATTGTCATAGCCCAGCCGATAGGGCAAAGCTGTATCGGCTCACTTAGAAAATATGTAAGACATGAATCTAATCTTATCGGCCTTCATTGACATGTAGGCTTCAACTAATAATATTGGCCGATAAGAATGACTAAGACAACTACACCAGCTAGTACTCTAGTGCAACCTTATATAAGCCAATCGGCCAGTATAAATACATCAACCAGAAAGAGATCTTAAGATTACTTCATGATCAACACATTTATACTCATCGATCCGCACATATAAGCGGCAAACATATGCAAGTAATATAAAGCAATTACATATGCTAGGTAAGACCGGCTAAAATCCCGGTACTATCCTTAATTACAACCGAAAACAGGCTTTGTGTTAGATCTCAAAACAGGACTAAGGTCGATAGCAACTCAGAGTATGAATTGAGACTTAACACAAAGAAAATCAGGCCGTCGATTGCTTTTGGGGATGACAGATGCATTGAATAATCTAGCCAAGCATGAGAATTAAACCATTGTCGGCAATAAACCCTAAAACGAGTAAACCGCTGGCAAGGCTTAATCGAGACACTCGTCAAAATTATCCAAGACATGATAATCGACGATCACATCATCGAGGCTTAACGTGTCTAAAGCGACACGCTAGCCCCGACGATGCAGATCGTCGGGAACGAGTTCTTACCTCTGCTCGGAGGAAGCAAGAACTCGCTGAAGAAGACCTCTTGCGAGGGTTGGCGATGCGCCGAAAGTAGATTGAACTGGTTTTTTGTGATTGATTCGAGAGAGCTTTCCTGTACAAACTATCGGGATATTTATACCCGAGGTTACAACAGAACCCTTGTAGGGCACGATCTTATCTACAACTAACAAACAAGTCTTTGCGGCAGACTCTAGCCACAGATTAGATCTAAACTACCTAATTTACAAGATACAATTGCCCAAAACCGAGCTTTATCTCTATTCGGCAACTTCCTTGAAGCTTACTTCGAGCCCAGACCAAGCCCACGTTGACACTGTCAACTCACAACCCGTATCGGCCCGTGACCAAACCAAATCCGTATCGGCCGATATGCCCTTTATAGCAACACTCCCCAAGTCCGATACAGTTACCGAGTCCGATACAAAGCTTGGTCCGATTCCAACTCAATCCTTCTTCTCTGCTTCGGTTTCCTCTTTCCTTCCGAGTCAATTACCAAAATCCGTCGTCAACACCCGCACCATGTTGACTGGGAACGGGTGGCCTTCAATCTTCATCGGCCGCTTGGCATCATCGATTTTTATTCTGCCCTGCTCGATGGCCGATTGAATTTGTTGCCGGAAGATCTTGCATTCATTTGTATGGTGTGAATAGGAATTGTGCCACTTGCAATATCTCCTTTTCTTGATGTCTTCGGCCGATGGCAATACGTGACCTACTGGCAGTTGAATTTGCTTTTCTTGCAATAGCAGGTCAAATATCTTATCGGCCTTGTTGATGTCGAAATCATATTTATCCTCCTTATCTCCTTTCTTGGCCCACTGGCATGTTGTTGATTTTTTCATCCGGGCCCACTCGGCTAGGTCGACATCAGCGTCTTCTTCATCTTCATCGTCGGAGGCGTATTGATAAACAGTGTTAACCCTTTTCGCGAACTTGTTCGCCTCCTGGAATCGCTGCTCGTGGGCCGATACGCGTTGTGCCAGCTGAGCGAGGCTGTCAAATTCCTGCGAAGAGAACCTCTCGCGTATCGGCCCTAGCAATCCCTGAAAAGCTAGGTCGGCCAACTGGGCATCGGTCAGAGTGAGGCTATAACATCTGTTGCGTATGTCTCTGAACCTCTGTATGTACTCAGGGACCGATTCATCCGCTCGCTGCCTGATGGCAGTCAAATCCGACAGTTTCATTTCTTGTACACCGTTGTAGAAATATCTATGAAACTGTTTCTCCAAATCTATCCATCCTCTGATGGAATTGCAGGGCAAAGAAGAGAACCATGTGAAGGCAGACCCTGATAAGGACAGAGGGAAGAACCTCACCCTCAACGCCTCGACGGCCGATGCCTCCCCGCACTGCGCTAAAAATCGGCTGACGTGCTCATATGTCGAGACATTGTCCTGTCCCGAGAACTTGGAGAAATCCGAGATCTTGTATCGGCCCGGCAATGGAACCCTGTCAAATTCCTCAGGATACGGGTGCCGATACACTGTAGAATTCTCTTTGGGCTTCAAGCCGAATTGATCTCGCATCACTTCGGCTATCATGTCAGCCCAGTATCCTGCGGGCCGATGCGGGAGGTCCTGCTGGTAGGATTGTTGGAGGCCCTCTGCTTGATAGTGCCTGGGGGAGTACGGCTGATAGTGGTGATCCAGGTTCTGCGCACCGTACTGCCCTGCAGTGTACTGCTGATAGCCTTGCGGCACGTTGTATGCAGCTTGAAGTGGAGGACTATTGAACGCCGGGGCTTGCGGTTGTCCGGCCGATGGCTGGTGGACAGGAACTTGCTGCATCGGCTCAACCACCGGTTGCTTCCCCTTGGTCCATTGAGCGTACTGCTCCTCCGTGATGTGCTGAGGGCTTCCTCCCGCCTGCTTGGTGAGGACCAGCGGCAGGGTCGTTGCTGGTTGCGCCGATGGAGGAGGCATCGGCGCCGTTGGCTGAGCCGTGCTCAGGTCGTTCCTCAAGGTCCAATAGGCAGGGAACCTATTTTCTGGCAGGTAAATCGGGCCTTGAGGCTTGTACTGATGGATTGAACCATCTAGGATCGACTTGACCGTATTGGTCAACGTGTTCACCAGGATCCCCGACTGGTTGACCAGCGCAGAGTGAACTGCGGAGTCGATTCGGTCTTGCAACGTCGGCGCTGCAGTGTCTTCAGTTTTGACGGCGTGATCATGCGCCGCTGCCGACGTTTCAGCTCCATCTCCAGAACTCGGCATGACCACCTTGGACTTTTGAATCAAGGTGCCCTGCCGAGTCCTAGAATATGTTTGCAGGTACATATTCTGGAACTGCGCGACCAGATTGTCCATCTCAGCTTTTTGTTCTGCGCTGAGCTGGTCGGCGGTCACTGGAATGACGTTCTCCTCGACGATCTCGGCCTGCTTCAACATCTCGAGGTGTTCTTGTTGCTGGTGAGAAGCTTGTGTTCTTGAGGTCCCACCAGGCGTGCCAAAAGCGTGTTGGCGCAGAATTTCGACCCGTCCAGCAACCAAACGGGTTCCGCGTTTCCACGGCGGCCTGGGAGATCTGCTTAGCTCTAGTGCAGGTCCAAATGGCTTGCCTAGTCGTAAGTAGAGCGTGCCAGTTGATTTGATCTGCAATCAACAAGATTAAACAAATAAAACATGTGAGAACCGATGGCCGATCGGCCGATAGGCCGATGTTGCATCGTGGAGGCCTAGCCGATAGGGCAAACCTATATCGGCTTATTTGAGGTAATAATAAAATAGAACTAATAAAGTAGATTTAATCTCATCGGCCCAGGTTATCATGTTTATAGCAAATTACTAGAATCGGCCGATTAGGGTAGCATGAAGATAAACGCACTAGCTAATACCCTAGTGCAAACCTCTACAAGCCAATCAGCCAATATAAATATACCAACCACAGAGAGATCCTGAGAATATCTTGTAATCAATGTATTTATATTTACCAATCCGCATGCATAAGTGGCAAACACATGCAAGAACATAAAATAATCACATGTATTAGGTAAGACCGGCTAAAACCCCGGCACTATCCTTAATTACAATCGAAAACAGGCTTTGTGTTAGATCTCAAAACATGACTAAGGTCGATAGCAACTCAAAGTGTGAATTGAGACTTAACGCAAAGAAAATCAAGTCGTCGATTGCTTTTGGGGATGACAGATGCATTGAATAATCTAGCCAAGTATGAAAATTAAACCATCGTCGGCAATAAACCCTAAAGCGAGTAAACCGCTGGCGAGGCTTAATCGAGATACCCGTCAAAACTATCCAAGACATGATAATCGACGATCACATCATCGAGGCTTAACGTGTCTAAAGCGACACGCTAGCCCCGACGATGTAGATCGTCGGGGACGAGTTCTTACCTCTGCTCCGAGGAAGCAAGAACTCGCTGAAGAAGACCTCTTGCGAGGGTTGGCGATGCGCCGAAAGTAGATTGAACTGGTTTTTGTGTGATTGATTTGAGAGAGCTTTACATGTACAAACTATCAGGATATTTATACCCGAGGTTACAACAGAACCCTTGTAGGGCACGATCTTATCTACAACTAACAAACAAGTCATTGCGGCAGACTCTAGCCACAGATTAGATCTAAACTACCTAATTTACAAGATACAATTGCCTAAAACCGAGCTCTATCTCTATTTGGCAACTTCCTTGAAGCTTACTTTGAGCCCAGACCAAGCCCACGTCGACGCTGTCAACTCACAACCCGTATCGGCCCATGACCAAACCAAATCCGTATCGGCTGATATGCCCTTTATAGCAACACTCCCCAAGTCCGATACGGTTACCGGGTCCGATACGAAGCCTGGTCCGATTTCAACTCAATCCTTCCTCTCTGCTTCGGTTTCCTCTTTCCTTTCCAAGTCGATTACCAAAATCCGTCGTCAACACCTAGCAAACCAACTTGATGGCTGCTCTACTCCAACATATCCAGAACCAGCCTGCTGGCGGCGCTCCACCTCCACCATCGCAGTCCAAGCTTGCAGAGTTCCTACGCGTTCGTCCACCCACCTTCTCCAGTACCTCCAACCCAGTCGATGCTATAGATTGGCTGCACACCATCAACAAGAAGCTTGACTTAATCCAGTGCACCGATGCAGAAAAAGTTGCTTTCGCCGCTCACCAACTCCAAGGACCCGCTTCTGAATGGTGGGATCAATTCCTAGCCACCCAACCTACAGATCAGCCTATCACTTGGGGTCGTTTCAACACCGCCTTCAGAAGGTCTCATGTGCCAGCTGGTGTTATGGCTCTAAAGAAGCGAGAGTTTCGGGATCTAAAGCAAGGCAACCGCTCAGTGACAGAGTACCTGCAAGAATTCAACTGCCTCGCCAGATATGCTCCGGAGGAAGTACGCGAAGATGAGGATAAGCAGGAGAAGTTTCTCTCAGGACTCAACCCCGAGCTGTCGGTTCAACTAATCTCCTGCGACTATGTCGATTTTCAGCGTTTGGTGGACAAGTCTATCCGCCAGGAAGCCAAGAACAAAGAACTCGATAGCCTCAAGAGTCGCATGGCTAACTTCAAGGCACAGCAGGGGCCAAGTCAGAAGCTCCGTTACACCGCTCCTCATCACGATGGATCTTCCTCCAACTCACAGTTCCGCTCAGCTCCCCATATGCAGTATGTCAACAGGCCTTCATTGCCACATCAAAATCAAGTGGTAAACCGTGCACCTCATCCCACTCCAACAGCAGCACCAGGTGGATCAACCAGCAAAGATGGCAATGGAAAGATCCTTCTCTGCTTCAACTGCCATGAGCCGGGGCATTTTGCCAACAAATGTCCAAAGCCGAAGCATTCGCAAGGTCAAACTCCAGTCCACAACAACATGATCAGGGGACGTGTGAACCACGTCACTGCAGAGGAAGTGCAGGCAGCTCCCGAAGTTATCATTGGTACGTTTCTGGTTAATTCTGTTCATGCATTAGTTTTATTTGATTCTGGAGCCACACACTCATTCATATCAAGGAAATTTGTGGGGCAAAATAATTTGAGGGTAGAAAACCTTAGTAATGCTATGATAATTACTACCCCTGGTGGTCAAATGCCAGCTCAGCAATTTAGTCCATCCGTGTCCATAGAAATCCAAGGGATTCCTTTTCTGGCCAATCTCATTCTCCTGGAATCCAAAGATCTGGATGTTATCCTTGGAATGAACTTTCTTACTCGCCATCAAGTGGTATTGGACTGTGCCCGTAGAACCGTCACGTTGCACAATGGTCCAGATCAGCCAGTTATTGCCTATGCTCATCCCACCCTGACCGGTTCGCAAGTTCTGTATCAGGTCTGTATTGAAGAAATCCCGATAGTCAAAGAGTACGCAGATGTGTTTCCCGAAGACTTGCCAGGAATGCTTCCCAAAAGAGAGATCGAGTTTCGGATTGATCTGGTACCCGGTACCGCACCTATCTCCAAAAGACCGTATCGGATGGGTGCCAATGAATTGGCCGAAATGAAGAAACAGGTGGAAGAATTGAAGGAGAAGGGGTATATTCGTCCCAGCACATCTCCATGGGGAGCACCGGTAATCTTTGTTGAGAAGAAAGACAAAACCAAGCGGATGTGCGTCGATTATCGTGGCCTCAATGAAGTCACTATCAAGAACAAATATCCATTGCCTCGAATCGATGATTTGTTTGACCAATTAAAAGGAGCCGCTATATTCTCCAAGATTGATCTCCGATCCGGATATCACCAGCTACGAATCCGCGAAGAAGATATCCCCAAGACAGCCTTCACCACCAGATATGGTCTATATGAATGTACAGTAATGTCATTCGGATTGACCAATGCTCCTGCCTTTTTCATGAACCTGATGAACAAAGTATTCATGGAATATCTAGATAAGTTCGTGGTTTTCTTCATCGATGACATACTAATTTATTCCAAGACAAAAGAAGAGCATGAACAACACTTGCGTCTAACTCTGGAGAAACTCAGGGTGCATCAATTGTATGCCAAGTTCAGTAAATGTGAGTTTTGGTTGTCAGAAGTAAAGTTTTTAGGCCATGTCATATCTGCGCAAGGTGTGGCAGTGGACCCTAACATAGTTGAATCAGTCACCAAGTGGAGTCAACCCAAGACAGTCACTCAAGTTCGCAGCTTCCTTGGATTGGCAGGGTATTACCGCCGGTTCATTGAAAACTTCTCGAAGATAGCTAGACCAATGACTCAGTTGTTGAAGAAGGAAGAAAAGTTCGTGTGGACCCCACACTGCGAGAAGGCATTTCAATTGCTCAAAAACAAATTGGTGTCCTCTCCGGTTTTGGTTCTGCCGGATATTAACAAAGATTTTCAAGTGTATTGTGATGCGTCCCGTCAAGGTTTGGGTTGTGTTCTAATGCAAGAAGGACATGTGGTGGCTTATGCATCCCGACAGTTACGTCCGCATGAAAACAACTACCCCACCCATGATCTCGAGTTGGCAGCCGTGGTGTATGCTTTGAAAATTTGGCGTCATTATCTCATTGGAAATCGCTGTGAACTATACACCGACCATAAGAGCTTGAAGTATATTTTCACTTAGCCGGATCTAAACCTTCGCTAAAGAAGATGGTTGGAATTAATCAAGGATTACGATGTGGGAATTCACTACCACCCTGGGAAAGCCAACGTTGTGGTTGATGCTTTGAGTAGAAAAAGCTACTGCAACGCAGCTCATCTCGATCAGTGTTCTTCTGTTCTTTGCAAGGAGATAGAATCTTTGAATCTTGGCATCGTCAATCGAGGTTTTCTGGCAACCCTAGAAGCTAAACCCTTGTTACTTGATCAAATTTGTGAAGCCCAAAAAGATGACACCGATATTAAAGAACACAGGAAAAATATGAGGAGAGGAAAGGCAATTGGTTTTGTTGAGGACGAACATGGAGCAGTCTGGAATGGAGATCGTATTTGCGTACCAAACATTCCAGAAATTAAGAAGTTAATCCTACAAGAAGCACATGAAAGTCAGTACTCCATCCACCCGGGCAGTACCAAGATGTACCTAGACTTGAAAGACAAGTATTGGTGGGTCAGCATGAAGCGTGAGATAGCTGAATTTGTGGCCTTGTGTGATGTGTGTCAACGAATCAAAGCAGAACACCAGAGACCAGCAGGATTGCTCCAACCGCTCCAGATTCCGGAATGGAAATGGGAGGAGATTGGAATGGATTTTATTACCGGTCTTCCTCGAACCCAATGTGGTTATGACTCAATTTGGGTAGTCGTCGATAGACTGACAAAAGTGGCACATTTCATTCCAGTCAAGACAACTTACTCAGGCAGCAAATTGGCAGAACTATATTTTGCTCGCATTGTTTGTCTGCATGGTGTTCCGAAGAAGATCGTGTCTGACCGAGGCAGTCAGTTTACCTCCAAGTTTTGGCAGAAGTTGCAAGAGGAATTAGGAACACGGTTGAATTTCAGTACTGCTTATCACCCACAAACAGACGGTCAGACAGAATGAACCAATCAGATCCTTGAAGACATGCTTCGAGCTTGTGTCCTTGATTTTGGGAAAACTTGGGATAAGAGTCTCCGTTATGCAGAATTTTCATACAACAACAGCTATCAGTCCAGTCTACAAATGGCACCGTACGAAGCCTTGTATGGCCGAAAGTGTAGAACACCGCTCCTTTGGGATCAGACAGGAGAACGACAAGTTTTTGGAGCAGATATTCTTAGAGAAGCTGAGGAAAAAGTTAAGATCATCCAGAAAAACTTGAAAGTAGCTCAGTCTAGACAGAAGAGCTATGCAGACAACCATCGTCGAGATCTTACTTTCGAAGCCGGTGATTATGTGTATTTACGAGTCACTCTGCTTAGAGGGGTCAGAAGGTTCAACACGAAAGGGAAACTTGCACCAAGATATGTTGGACCATACAAGATCTTGAGCAGAAGAGGAGAAGTTGCCTATCAGCTCGACTTGCCCGTTTCATTGGGAAGTGTCCACGATGTGTTCCATGTTTCCCAACTCAAGAAATGTCTTCGGGTGCCAACAGAACAAGCTGATCCTGCGCAGATCGAGATCCAAGAAGATTTAACCTATGTGGAGAAGCCAATCAAAATCTTGGACACCTCAGAAAGACATACACGCAGTCGAGTCATCCGTTTTTGCAAGGTTCAGTGGAGCAACCATTCCGAAGAAGAAGCCACCTGGGAGCGTGAAGACGAGTTGAAGTCAGCACATCCCCATCTCTTCAGTAGTGCTACCGAATCTCGGGGTCGAGATTCTCCGTAAGGGGGGTAGGTTTGTCGCGCCCTAAAAATCACCTTAAAATTTCTCCGTCTAAATTATTTCTAGAAATTGTAAAAATCTAATTTAGCCTTCAACAATTAAAAATCCCCAAGATTCAACTCGAACCGGCGTGTGGGAATTTTTGTTGAATTCCTCATGCTTCAAAATATTTAAACAATTTTTACTTGAATTTTCAGAGCACCGTAAATATTTTTAATGCAACAAAAACATTTCTCAGATTTTCTAAAAAAGAAAAAGAAATTGAAATCCCTTCCTTGGCTCTGGGCCAAATCCGGCCCAATTCCTCTCTCTCTCCCCGCCGGCCCAACCCGAGCCAGCAGCCCCTCTTCTTTCCTTGTGAAGTCTGTTTATCCTCCCCCTTAATCCAGCCCAAAAAAGAAAAAAAAAGGAAAAGTCTGATTCGCCTCCCTCGCTACAGTAGCTTCTTCAACCTCCTGACCGTTCCTTTCTCTCTCTCCCACGAACAGTTGCACGCAGCCACCGTTTGATCTCCCTCCCCGATCGATTCCCCTCCGAAATAACTGCGACAATGGATTCCTCACCTCCTCCTCATCATTTCCCCCAACAAATCCCACTCGATTCGGCATTATTTTGTGGTGGATTTTGAAGGTTCTCATCAATGGTGAGCTCCACCATGGCCGGCGTCGATTCCTCTCCCTAGCGCCCGTCTCCCTTCCCTCCGGCCTATAAAAGGCAGCCCTCGGCCTCCTCCTTCCTCCCCACACGCCGCCACCCTCCTCTCCCGCTCTCCTGAGCCGCCGCGCCGCTGTTGTCTTGCGCAGTTGCCGTCGCACCTCCGGCCGCCACTGTTCCTCGCCGCCAAACTCGTCGTCGACGTCCCCTCGCCGTTCCCGCAGCTCCGGTGAGCCTTGCCGCCGCCCTCACTGCCATCTCTCTCCCTCCCTACTCCTTCTCTTTCTCTGTCTCCTTCTTCCTCCACACTGTCTCCCTCTCTCTGTCTCTTCTGTTCTCTCTGTAAAAAAAAAGAGAGGAAAAAAATATTAATTAGCAAATTTGTAATATGCCATTCAAACAACACTTAAAATTCAAATTGTCGTATCTCGACTATTTGAACTCGGAATCGACCCGTTCAAATTGCTAATTTTTCCTTAAACAGTAATGAACCTATTTTTATGCTTTGTTTATGCATCTTATATGGTTTTTATTTATTTTTGGCCTTTTTCCTTTGCGTATGTCGTGTCGACGCTGCAGATCCGGAAGAGCCGCTTTTTCTCGAGGTTGACGCGAAAGACTTTGGTAGCGAGCATGGCAAGTCGTGTCATTTTGATGATATTGCTATCCCAGTTTACAAAATTATGTTTATTTAAATTATTGCATTTCGCTTTATAAAATTCCCGCGATTATTACCGTTTTATTTAGCCTTACCGATTTCCCTTGTTACGACCTTATTATTTGTATTATTATGATCCTTGATAACCCTAGGAAAAATAAAACTAGTGAGGACTTTATTTATGTGGTGCTTACTAGAAACTTTAGGAAAATGCTTAGCCTTGCTTACATAGAAACAATTAGAGTTAATTTTTAATAATTAGAATTGTGAATAATTTATAAATAATGGTAATTTTGGTTTAATGGCTATTTAGCCATGAAGTGATGTTTTCCCTTCAAAATTTCCCCAAACTTGTTTTCGGCTGGGCTCGGGGTGCACGGTTTTGTTAGTCGCACCTCGGCCGTCATAAGGACCGGTCTTCGGGCCTCTGTTGCAAGGCATATTCCGTACTACCACTTGTCTAATGGGTAAGGCTTAACTTGTCGTCTAGGACGGCCATGAGCAAAAAGACACGGATAGGGATGAATGAAGCCCTTGGTGGGGTCGACGTCTCTGGCAGTACGCCCGGGGGCATAGACTGTCCGCTCGACCCAGGGCGCCTGGCGGGGGAAGTCTATGTCGGTCTTTTTCGCTTAGGGCAATACTAGGCGGCAGGTTATGTCATGGCTTTCGTCCATATGCCGTGGTGGCATGTGGCACATCGCAACACGTGAGGAAGACATGTCTGGTGGGTAAAGATGTACACCTCCGATCAGAGTTTAATCTATTCGAATAGCCGCGCCCTCGGTTATGGGCAAGCTGAGCAATGTACCCAAGTTAGAATTTGATTCTGTTTAAAACTAAAATAACTGGAGTTAGTACTTGTTGACCTAGGATAAGGCAAGATCGCGTCGGTGCGCGGCTTGATGATAATTTTGACTAGAGATATGTTCGTGTTGGTTTAAAAATGCCTTTAAATATTTAAATGTTTTGAAATGCTGGTTTTATGCAAAATATCCCTATATATGAATCCTTTGTACTCCCTAGCATTATATTTGCATTTTTCCCGACATGGCTTGCTGAGTACGGTGGTTGTACTCAGCCTTGCTCCTCTTTCCCCCTTCCTGCAGAGGAGTACTTTGAAGTCGAAGACTTTGGTGTCTAGCTCGTGCCTGATGTCGAAGTGCCTGTGGTGGTCCGTCGTAGCTGCCGCCTTTTTATTCGTTTATCTTTCAGTGTTGGGCCTTTGGTCGCCCATGTAATAAAGTACTCTATCTACGCTTCCGCTTGTTTATTCTGATACTTATCAACTTTGTAATGTGTACCTTGCCTCCTGGGACAAGGAATTATGCACTCACAATCAGAATATAGAGTTCTATTTTCCGGGCGTGACACGTTAGGATGGAAATGCATGACAACATGGAATTTGAAGAGAGTTTTTTAGCCTGTCCAATGTCGTTCTTTCCCTGCCACGCAACCACAAATTAGTTCCTAAACCTGACGTGCTCGGTGTACAAGGGCCCTCAACGGACCAGATTAACTTGTTGTGGGGTTATTTTAATCGAAACTTTAAGGACATTGCCCTAAACGCCTCGCTTATCCAAAGGTTGTGCCAAACAAGGTGAGGAATGTGTTTATTCACAAAGTTTCTAAACTTTTCCCCTGAAAATGTTGCATGCTCCATGACGTAGCACGCATGAGTGCCACTCCAGGGCGTTTTAGAATGTCTCCGTTCCCAGATATCAGTCGAAACGACATCCGTTAGGATGGAAATGCATGACAACATGGAATTTGAAGAGAGTTTTTTAGCCTGTCCATTGTTGTTCTTTCCCTGCCACGCTACCACAAATTAGTTCCTAAACCTGACGTGCTTGGTGTAGAAGGGCCCTCAACGGACCATATTAACTTGTTGTTGGGTTATTTCCATCGAAACCTTAAGGACATTGCCTTAAAACTCATCGCTTATCCAAAGGTTGTGCCAAACAAGGTAAGGAATGTGTTTATTCGCCTAGTTTCTAAACTTTTCCCCTGAAAAGGTTGCATGCTCCATGACGTAGCACGCATGTGTGCCACTCCAGGGCCTTGTAGAATGTCTCTGTTGCCAGATCAGTTGAAACGACATCCGTTATGATGGAAATGCATGACAACATTGAATTTGAAGAGTGTTTTTTAGCCCATCCAATGTCGTTCCTACCCTGCCACGCTACCACAAATTAGTTCCTAAACCTGACGTGCTCGGTGCAGAAGGGCCCTTAACGGACCAGATTAACTTGTTGTGGAGTTATTTCCATCAAAACATTAAGAACAATGCCCTAAAACGCATCGCTTATCGAAGGTTGTGCCAAACAAGGTGAGGAATGTGTTTATTCGCCTAGTTTCTAAACTTTTCCCCTGAAAAGGTTTCGTGCCCCACGACGTAGCACGCATGAGTACCACTCTAGGGCTTTGTAGAATGTCTCCGTTGCCAGATATCAGCCGAAACGACATCCGTTAGGATGGAAATGCATGACAACATGGAATTTGAAAATAGTTTTTTAGCCCGTCCAATGTCGTTCTTTCCCTGCCACGCTACCACAAATTAGTTCCTAAACCTGACGTGCTCGGTGTAGAAGGGCCCTCAACAGACCAGATTAACTTCTTGTGGGGTTATTTCAATCGAAACTTTAAGGACATTGCCCTAAACGCCTCGCTTATTCAAAGGTTGTGCCAAACAAGGTGAGGAATGTGTTTATTCACAAAGTTTCTAATCTTTTCCCCCGAAAATGTTGCATGCTCCATGACGTAGAACGCATGAGTGCCGCTCCAGTGCTTTGTAGAATGTCTCCGTTGCCAGATATCAGTCAAAACAACATCCGTTAGAATGGAATTGCATGACAACATGGAATTTGAACAGAGTTTTTTAGCCCGTCCAATGTCGTTCTTTCCCTGCCACGCTACCACAAATTAGTTCCTAAACCTGACGTGCTTGGTGTAGAAGGGCCCTCAACGGACCAGATTAACTTGTTATTGGGTTATTTCCATCGAAACCTTAAGGACATTGCCTTAAAACGCATCGCTTATCCAAAGGTTGTGCCAAACAAGGTGAGGAATGTGTTTATTCACAAAGTTTCTAAACTTTTCCCCTAAAAAGGTTGCATGCTCCATGACGTAGCACGCATGAGTGCCACTCCAGGGCCTTGTAGAATGTCTCCGTTGCCAGAGATCAGTCGAAAGGATATCCGTTATGATGGAAATGCTTGACAATGTGGAATTGGAAGAGTGTTTTTTAGCCCATCCAATGTCGTTCTTGCCCTGCCACGCTACCGCAAATTAGTTCCTAAACCTGACGTGCTCGGTGCAGAAGGGCCCTCAACGGACCAGATTAACTTGTTGTGGGGTTATTTCCATCGAAACTTTAAGAACATTGCCCTAAAACGCATCGCTTATCCAAGGTTGTGCCAAACATGGTGAGGAATGTGTTTATTCGCCTAGTTTATAAACTTTTCCCCTTAAAAGGTTTTATGCTCCACGACGTAGCATGCATGAGTGCCACTCCAGGGCTTTGTAGAATAACTCCGCTGCCAGATATCAGCCGAAACGACATCCGTTAGGATGGAAATGCATGACAACATGAAATTTGATGAGTATTTTTAGCCCATCCAATGTCGTTCTTGCCCTGCCACGCTACCACAAATTAGTTCCTAAACCTGACGAGCTCGGTGCACAAGGGCCCTCAATGGACCAGATTAACTTGTTGTGCGGTTATTTTCATCGAAACTTTAAGAACATTGCCCTAAAACGCATTGCTTATCCAAGGTTGTGCCAAACAAGGTGAGGAATGTGTTTATTCGCCTAGTTTCTAAACTTTTCCCCTGAAAAGGTTTCATGCTCCACGACGTAGCGCGCATGAGTGCCACTCCAGGGCTTTGTAGAATGTCTCCGTTGCCAGATATCAGCCGAAACGACATCCGTTAGGATGGGAATACATGACAACATGGAATTTGAAGAGAATTTTTTAGCCCGTCCAATGTCGTTCTTTCCCTGCCACGCTACCACAAATTAGTTCCTAAACCTGACGTGCTTGGTGTAGAAGGGCCCTCAACGGACCAGATTGACTTGTTGTGGGGTTATTTTAATCGAAACTTTAAGGACATTGCCCTAAACGCCTCGCTTATCCAAAGGTTGTGCCAAACAAGGTGAGGAATTTGTTTATTCACAAAGTTTCTAAACTTTTCCCCTGAAAATGTTGCATGCTCCATGACGTAGCACGCATGAGTGCCACTCCAGGGCGTTGTAGAATGTCTCCGTTGCCAGATATCAGTCGAAACGACATCCGTTAGGATGGAAATACATGACAACATGGAATTTGAAGGGAATTTTTTAGCCCGTCCAATGTCGTTCTTTCCCTGCCACGCTACCACAAATTAGTTCCTAAACCTGACGTGCTTGGCGTAGAAGGGCCCTCAACGGACCAGATTAACTTGCTGTTGGGTTATTTCCATCGAAACCTTAAGGACATTGCCTTAAAACGCATCGCTTATCCAAAGGTTGTGCCAAACAAGGTGAGGAATGTGATTATTCGCCTAGTTTCTAAACTTTTCCCCTGAAAAGGTTGCATGCTCCATGACGTAGCACGCATGTGTGCCACTCCAGGGCCTTGTAGAATGTCTCTGTTGCCAGATCAGTTGAAACAACATCCGTTATGATGGAAATGCATGACAACATGTAACATGAAGAGTGTTTTTTAGCCCATCCAATGTCGTTCTTGCTCTGCCACGCTACCACAAATTAGTTCCTAAACCTGACGTGCTCGGTGCAGAAGGGCCCTCAACGGACCAGATTAACTTGTTGTGGGGTTATTTCCATCGAAACTTTAAGAACATTGCCCTAAAACGCATCGCTTATCTAAGGTTGTGCCAAACAAGGTGAGGAATGTGTTTATTCGCCTAGTTTCTAAACTTTTCCCCTGAAAAGGTTTCTTGCCCCACGACGTAGCAAGCATGAGTGCCACTCCAGGGCTTTGTAGAATGTCTCCGTTGCCAGATATCAGTTGAAACGACATCCGTTGGAATGGAAATGCATGACAAAATGGAATTTGAAGAGAGTTTTTTAGCCCGTCCAATGTCGTTCTTCCCCTGCCACGCTACCACAAATTAGTTCCTAAACCTGACGTGCTCGGTGAAGAAGGGCCTTGAACGGACCAGATTAACTTGTTGTGGGGTTATTTCCATCAAAACTTTAAGGACATTGCCCTAAACGCCTCGCTTATCCAAAGGTTGTGCCAAACAAGGTGAGGAATGTGTTTATTCACAAATTTCTAAACTTTTCCCATGAAAAGGTTGGATGCCCCATGACGCAGCACGCATGAGTGCCACTATTGGGCCATGTACAATGTCTCCGTTGCCAAAGATCAGTCGAAACGACATCCATTTTGATGGAAATGCATGACAACATGGAATTTAAAGATAGTTTTTTAGCCCGTGCAGTGTCATTCTTTTCCTGCCACGCTGCTACAAATTTGTGCCTAAACCTGACGTGCTCGGTGTAGAAGGACCCTCAACGGACCAGATTAACTTGTTGTGGGGTTATTTCCATCGAAACTTTAAGGACATTGCACTAAAACGCGTCGCTTATGCAAAGGTTGTGCCAAACAAGGTGAGGAATGTGTTTATTCACCAGGTTTCTAAACTATTGCCCCGAAAAGGTTGCATTCTCCATGACATAGCACGCATGAGTGCCACTCCAGGGCCTTGTAGAATGTCTCCGTTGCCAGAGATCAGTCGAAAGGATATCCGTTGTGATGGAAATGCTTGACAACATGGAATTTGAAGAGAGTTTTTTACCCCGTCCACTGTCGTTCTTTCCCAGCCTCGCTACCACAAATTAGTTCCTAAACCTGACGTGCTCAGTGTAGAAAGACCCCCAACAGACCAGATTAACTTGTTGTGGGGTTGTTTCCATCGAAACTTTAAGGACATTGCACTAAAAAGCATCGCTTATGCAAAGGTTGTGCCAAACAAGGAGAGTTATGTGTTTATTCACCAAGTTTCTAAACTATTGCCCCGAAAAGGTTGCATGCTCCATGACGTAGCTCGCATGAGTGCAACTCCAGGAACTTGTAGAATGTCTCCGTTGCCAGAGATCAGTCGAAAGGATATGCGTTATGATGGAAATGCTTGACAACATGGAATTTGAAGAGAGTTTTTTAGCCCGTCCAATGTCGTTCTTTCCCTGCCACGTTACCACAAATTAGTTCCTAAACCTGACGTGATCGGTGTAGAAGGGCCCTCAACGGACCAGATTAACTTGTTGTGGTGTTATTTCCATCGAAACTTTAAGGACATTGCCCTAAAACGCATCGCTTATCCAAAGGATGTGCCAAACAAGGTGAGGAATGTGTTTATTCACCATGTTTCTAAACTTTTCCCATGAAAAGGTTGGATGCTCCATGACGCAGCACGCATGACTGCCACTATTGGGCCATGTAGAATGTCTCCGTTGCCAGATATCAGTCGAAACAACATCTGCTTTGATGGAAATACATGAGAACATGGAATTTGAACATAGTTTTTTAGCCCATGCAGTGTCGTTCTTTTCCTGCCACGCTACTAGAAATTTATACTTAAACCTGACGTGCTCGGTGTAGAAAGACCCTCAACGGACCAGATTAACTTGTTGTGGGTTTATTTCCATCGAAACTTTAAGGACATTGCACTAAAACGCATCGCTTATGCAAAGGTTGTGCCAAACAAGGTGAGGAATGTGTTTATTCACCAGGTTTCTAAACTATTGCCCCGTAAAGGTTGCATGCTCCATGATGTAGCACGCATGAGTGCCACTCGAAGGCCTTGTAGAATGTCTCCATTGCCAGAGATCTGTCGAAAGGATCTCCGTTACGATGGAAACGCTTGACAACATGGAATTTGAAGAGAGTTTTTTAGCCCGTCCAATGTCGTTCTTTCCCTGCCACGCTACCACAAATTAGTTCATAAACCTGACGTGCTTGGTGTAGAAGGGCCCTCAACGGACCAGATTAACTTGTTGTTGGGTTATTTCCATTGAAACCTTAAGGACATTGCCTTAAAACGCTTCGCTTATACAAAGGTTGTGCCAAACAAGGTGAGGAATGTGTTTATTCGCCTAGTTTCTAAACATTTCCCCTGAAAAGGTTGCATGCTCCATGACGTAGCACGCATGTGTGCCACTCCAGGGCCTTGTAGAATGTCTCTGTTGCCAGATATCAGTTGAAACGACATCCGTTATGACGGAAATGCATGACAACATGGAATTTGAAGAGTGTTTTTTAGCCCATCCAATGTTGTTCTTGCCCTGCCACGCTACCACAAATTAGTTCCTAAACCTGACGTGCTCGGTGCAGAAGGGCCCTCAACGGACTAGATTAACTTGTTGTGGGGTTATTTCCATCGAAACTTTAAGAACATTGCCCTAAAACGCATCGCTTATCCAAGGTTTTGCCAAACAAGGTGACAAATGTGTTTATTCGCCTAGTTTCTAAACTTTTCCCCTGAAAAGGTTTCATGCTCCACGACGTAGCGCGCATGAGTGCCACTCCAGGGCTTTGTAGAATGTCTCCGTTGCCAGATATCAACCGAAACGACATCCGTTAGGATGGAAATGCATGACAACATGGAATTTGAAGAGTGTTTTTTAGCCCGTCCAATGTCGTTCTTCCCCTACCACGCTACCACAAATTAGTTCCTAAACCTGACGTGCTCGGTGTAGAAGGGCCCTCAACGGACCAGATTAACTTGTTGTGGGGTTATTTCCATCGAAACTTTAAGGACATTGCCCTAAACGCCTCGCTTATCCAAAGGTTGTGCCAAACAAGGTGAGGAATGTGTTTATTCACAAAGTTTCTAAACTTTTCCCCTGAAAATGTTGCATGCTCCATGACGTAGCACGCATGAGTGCCACTCCAGGGCCTTGTAGAATGTCTCGGTTGCCAGATATCAGTTGAAACGACATCCGTTATGATGGAAATGCATGACAACATGGAATTTGAAGAGAGTTTTTTAGCCCGTCCAATGTCGTTCTTTCTGTCACGCCCGGAAATTCACTAGTAATTTCCGAACTAATTTGTGCATACAATCCTCGTCCAGGAATCAGCCGAGGTACACAAATCGACAATTTAATATACAGAATCATCAAAATAATAACGTTACATGCTTACAAAAGTAAAGAAAACTGCAGCGGACAAACGATCTAGCGATGGCTTCAACTCCACTCTCGCAGGCAGCTCAACTGGGGTATAAGCCAAACGTCTTCTCCTTCTGGATCCTTTTTCTCCAACTGAGGTTTGATGATTATTGCAAGGTGAGTACATGGAATACTCAACAAGCCACACAGCAAGTATGCAAGTGCACAGGGATACAAAGGATGGCAATAATAGGGTTCATTTGCAAAGGCAGCATTTAGCAAATATCTGAGAATTATAAAACAGTTGAGTTACTAAATATCAATATTAACCAATCACTGCACAACACACCAATGCTGCACAGGCCCAACCAAACTTGAACAATCAATCCCGGTCGTATAAATCAACACCTCCAAACCGGAATTAACCATTCCATACCAGGAGTTAAGCCAATTATCACCATATGTCACATTATTATTATTATTGATGAACAAGTGGGACTAATCACGAAAAACATTGTTAGGCTCGCCCATAACCGCGGGCACGGCTATTCGAATAGTTTTACTCTGGCCAGAGGTGTACAAATTTACACACAAGACACAGCCCCACAACATGTTGCCATGCCCTCAGTACCACCACGGTACCTCGATAAGGAGCTGTGACAATACCCTCCGCATAACACAATTCAAAATAGTGCACCGTTCCCGGATCATAGTCACCCCCTTTAACCAAGGTATGGACTCCCCAGCGACCCCCATGGACTTATCGCCACTTCACAATCTGGTGCCCCACAATGAACCATACTATACAAAAGATAAAGCCGTTGCCCACGCTGGCTTGTGGTTAGTACGGTTAATGCTTCACAACAGTAGCTCGCGAACCGGTCCTTAATTGTCATGAGCACAACTATCCAAACCTCAAACCATGTGCTCACAACCCACCATTAATCAGGTTTGAGTTGGCAAATTAATTAACCAATCACGATTGACCATCGTGAGCTACCATTAAATATCCATCATTAAATATTAGTGAAACATTAGTTATCCCAATAGTGTGCTAATGTTTCTAAGCATGACTAAGCAATTATCCTGCTATCTAGTTGAACCAATATATAACGCCCAACTAGTCAAATTTATAACCCAAGGTATCAAGGAATAGGATAATCAATGCAAATTGGCCATAACAAAGAAATAGGTTCACGCCACCCAATGACATTCAAAAATAAATGCACATTTGAAATAAATAGAGAATTTAAATATAGGATCAACATGCTCAAAGGATTGTGTTTGGGATCTGTGTGACTTGCCTTGCAAACAAGCGTCTTTAACTCGTCTTCAGGAACTTTTCCAACGAACAAACGATCCTTCGAAACGACTGAAAACTAAACCTAGAACGCAAAACAAGGAAAACACTAATAAAAACCAAATAAACAGTACAAATAAAAAAACATACATGGGTTGAGCTTAAATTTAGATGAATTTAGAGACTTGAACGACCTCATTCTGAGTTCATATGAATTAGTTATGATTTTTACAAGATTTACTCCAATTAAAGATTAATTAAAAAGATTAAATAGATTTATGACACAATTTATATTTATTATTATTATTAAATAGACCTTGATTTTAGATAAATTTAGCAACTGGAACCACATTAATCCGAGTTACGATGAATTAATGAAGTTTACCGATTTAATCGCTGACATCAGCGATGACATCATCGCCGGCGGAGAGAGAAAGAGCTTGCGGGGAGGAGATTTCCGGCGACGGCGGAGAGAGGGAGGGGTGGCGGCCGAAAGAGGAGAGGGAGGGGGTTCTATTTATAGCCATGGGAGAGAGAGATCGAGCTTGAAACGCAAGGAATTGCGCCGGGAAAACCTAGGGTTTGGTGGAGAGATAAACTCGAAAACGAATCCAAATTCACACCGAATTCAAAAGGGATATAATCGGATTTTTGGGGGAAGAGATAGAAGAAGATAAGGGAAACAAATCCCCTCAACTAATTTTAGGAATACACGAGAGAAAAGGCCGGATTTGGAGGAGAAAAACCGAGCCAACTCGGGCTCAGTTCGGCTGGCCCGAGGTTGAAGAAGAACAGTAACAAGGGAGGAAAAGTAGACTTTTTGTTTTTATTTTTTTAATATTTACTGAAATGTTATTTGTATTATTAAAATTAGTATTTGAGCTCCGAAAAATCCGAGAAAATTCCAGAGAGTAGAATTAACCATGAAGAATTTAATAAAAAATAAATTCAGCCATGTTTAATTATGAAATTTTATGTGCCACATCAACTTCACTTGTAAATTAATAAACATTTAATATAAATTCTAGAAATAATTTATTAAATAATTTATAAATCCCTGAAATGAAAATCAGGGTGTGACACTTTCCCTGCCACGCTAAGACAAATTAGTTCCTAAACCTGACGTGCTCAGTGTCGAAGGGGCCTCAACAGACCAGATTAACTTGTTGTGGGGTTATTTCCATCGAAACTTTAAGGACATTGCACTAAAAGGCATCGCTTATACAAAGGTTGTGCCAAACAAGGTGACGAATGTGTTTATTCACCAAGTTTCTAAACTTTTCCCCCGAAAAGGTTGCATGCTCCACGACGCAGCACGCATGAGTGCCACTCCAGGGCCTTGTAGAATGTCTCCGTTGCCAGAGATCTATCGAAAGGATATCCGTTATGATGGAAATGCTTGACAACATGGAATTGGAAGAGAATAGTTTTTTAGCCCGTCCAATGTCGTTCTTTCCCAGCCACGCTACCACAAATTAGTTCCTAAACCTCACAGGCTCGATCTAGAAGGGCCCTCAACGGACCAGATTAACTTTTTGTGGGGTTATTTCCATCGAAACTTTAAGGACATCGCACTAAAATGCATCGCTTATCCAAAGGTTGTGCCAAACAAGGTGAGGAATGTGTTTATTCACCAAGTTTCTAAACTTTTCCCACAAAAAGGTTGATGCTCCATGACGCAGCATGCATGAGTGCCACTATTGGGCCTTGTAGAAAGTCTCTGTTGCCAGATATCAGTTGAAACGACATCCTGTTGATGCAAAAAACACACACTGGCCTGGGAGATCTGCTTAGCTCCAGTGCAGGTCCAAATCTTGGTGAGATGCAGGCGTGCCAGTCAGTTTGATCCTGCAACTGACAAGATATACAAACGATAGATAAAACAATCAATCGGCCAACATAGCCGTTATAGTACTTCCAGCCGATCCTGATATCAGCCGATAGCGATAGGGTTTTGAGCTATCGGCTATGTGTTCAATGTAGATTCTGACACTTGATGTAAATAATGACAAAGAGACAGTCGGCTGATGATAATATGCATTAGATCGGCAATGACTTGATAAAGTGAAACGAAAGTTAGACATACTCGATCGGCTGTAGATATCAATGATACATAATCTAAATCTCAAAATATATTTAAACCAAGTGATTGGGATAGATCGGACAGGGCGCCGAGACAGTATAAATCACTTATGTCTAAAAACATCTCAAGAGAGAGATTATATATATTCATAGCATAGCCGATGAAGTGAATCTAACATAGATCCAATGCCATAAAATCCACAAGATTAGATTAAACAGTGAAACCTTTGTTGTCATCGGCTAAATTCAACTTATATGCAATCCTTATAAGCCGATGCAACGTCCAGATAACTCATCGGCTGAAACCCCGATGAAACCCTTATCGGCAATCAAAAAGCAGGCTAGAGATTCATGGTTCTAAGCACGACTTAGTAGGTCAAACTCAACTGATGCAGCACTAAGTATGTAAAGAAACACGGTATCTAGATGATCAAGCCCTTGACTGATTTTCAGGGTGGTAGATGCCTAAGCTAATCTAATCTAGCAAG
>BDMV01000003.1:32468344-32479795 GCA_008326285.1 Oryza officinalis | reverse complement strand
TTTAAAAGCTCTATTAACTTAATCTTGAAGTCAGATAATAAATTTTTACTGATGAATGTCGGCCTAGACCTATCTCCTGACCCAATATCAACTTCTTCTAACTCGTCGGCCGACATAAAACCCTGACCTAACTTGCCATCGAGATCATCTACAGCATCTTCAGTATAAGAATTGGAACCCTCCACAGCACCCTCAAAGCAACAATTGGGGTTCTCCATCTCCGATCGGCTGTATATCACAATCAGACACTTTTAGATAATCCCCTTGCCAGATTTTTCCTGATAAACAATCAACTCCATCCATCTCCCAAACAGATAAATCGGCAATAGCAACGTGTACTGACCTGTCGGCTGGAACAACCTCTATCTTGTCACCTTGCCATTGGATTAAGCTTTGATGCATGGTTGAAGGAATACAACAATTAGCATGAATCCAATCCCTTCCAAGCAGTAAGCTATATGAACCTTTCCCATCAATGACAAAGAATGTAGTAGGAACCGTTTTGCTGCCGATTGTCAATTCTACATTAAGAACCCCCTTGGCCTCTGAAGGATTGCCACCAAAATCTTTAAGAACCATATTAGTCTTGATGAGGTCCTCCGAATTCCTTCCCAATTTCTTAAACGTCGCTTACGGCATTAGATTCACTGCAGCCCCACCATCAACTAACATTTTGGACATCGGCTTGCCATTAACAAATCCTTTGACATACAATGGCTTAAGGTGCCGATTCTCTGTTCCTTCGGGTTTCTCGAAAACAGCCTGTTCCGGTGACAATACCCATCTGGCACAAGATTCCTCCATGATATCCGCATTGTCTTGATTAACCCCAAACTCTGCGGGTAGCACAAATACCATGTTGACCGACGAAGAAGCAATGGCTTTTCCTTTAACTATCCTTCTTGCCTCATCGGTTTTACTCTCATCGGCTGGTATTATTCTGTTCTTAACACGCCATTCCTGTTTTGTTTTTGCTCTCTTCAGCCGATGATCGATCTCTTGTTCAACTTCCTGAAATTGTTCCCTGCTCCTCATCCTCTGAACCCTTCTCTTCTGACTTTTGGAAAAAATCCCAGAAGGACACCATTGAGCTCTTGAAGTATCTTCAGTATCCTCTTCCTGGAAATAATCTTGATGAATTGGGCCCAACCTCTGATGAACAGGCAACTTACTTTGCATCAGCTGATCTTCTTTAAGACAAAATCGGCTAAAATTCTCATTATAATTTCCATCGGCATTAGAACAACCTGGGCAATTTTCTATCGATGGTAACCTCATGCCTTTATTCCAACAAAATATGAAAAATTCGCAGTTCCAATGTGAATCAAAGCTATCATCATCTTCATAATATTGCCTCTCTTGCCGATCATATCTCCTTTGATATTTATTGATCATACTTGTAGAGTCAAACTTATTGAGCCGATTATCCCTTCTATCGGCTGTCCTACCACTTGCATGAACCATGTTGATAGGAAAAGGATTACCATCAATCTTCATCGGCTTCTTGGAGTCATCAAATTTTATCCTGCCTTGTTCAATGGCTACCTGGATCTGTTGCCGAAAAACTTTGCATTCATTAGTACTATGAGATCCTGTGTTGTGCCACTTGCAGTATTTCCTCCTCCCTAATTCCTCAGCCGATGGAATCACATGACCAGCAGGCAGCTGAATCTGTTTCTCCCGAAGCAAAAGATCGAAAATTTTGTCAGCTTTATTGACATCAAAATCATACTTCTCCTCTTTTCCAGAGCTCTTAACCCATTGGCATGGAATCACCTTCTTGTTTCTTGCCCATTCGGCTGCTGCTACTTCGGGAACATCCTCTTCCTCAGAATCGGAAACATAAGAATTAATGAAGTTCACCTTCTTGAATGCTCTATTGGTCTCTTGAAATCTTTGTTCGTGTGCTGTTATCTTTTGGGCCAAATGAGCCAAACTATCAAAGTCTTGAGCCGAAAACCTCTCTTTGATTGGGGTTAACAAACCTTGGAAGGCTAAATCGGCTAACTGAGAATCTGTCAATGTCAGGCTGTAACATCTGTTTCTGACTTCCCTAAATCTCTGAATATAATCTTGGACAGACTCTTCTCGTTTCTGCCTAATGCTTGTCAAATCAGACAGTTTCATCTCATGAACCCCACTGTAGAAATATTTGTGAAACTGTTTTTCCAGATCGGCCCAACTGTGAATAGAATTGTAAGGTAAAGATGAAAACCATGTGAAAGCCGATCCAGACAGAGATAAAGGAAATAGCCTGACTCTTAACGCGTCCGTAGCCGATGCTTCACCACACTGAGCTAAAAATCGGCTAACATGCTCATAAGTTGATACATTATCTTGTCCTGAGAACTTTGAAAAGTCTGGAACCTTGTACCGGCTTGGTAATGGCACCCTTTCAAAATACTCTGGATATGGATGCCGATACAGGTTGTCACCATCCCTTGGCTTTAATCCAAACTGCTCTCTCATTACATCAGCTATCATATCGGCCCAAGGTTTCTGCCGAGTCCCATCTTGATGCTGTGGCTGTATCGGCTCATCTTGATAATACTGCGGTTGATGATATGGCTGAGGAGACGTTCTCTGCCGATACTGCACCTGTGGTGAATGAGGTTGATATTGATAATTAAGATTACCACTTGTGTGGGACTGAGGAATTCGCAGAGCACTAAAATCTTGTTGATTAGGAACATATTGAGTGTTGGCAGCCTGTTGCTGGAAGGTTGGCACTTGCTGTCTTGCCGGTGTATGCATGATCGGCTGAGCAACTGGCTGATTGGAATTGAACATAGATGCAACTTGCTCAGCTGATATCTGTGGTATGTTATGCCCCACATGCTGAGGTTGTTGTCGGACCAGTACATGAGGATTGAACTCTACGTGCTTCTGTACCGATGCTGATATTTCCTGTTGACCTGTAGCCGATGTTGACGCCATCGGCTGTCCTGGGGCTATATTGGCAGGCTTTGGCTGGCTGGTCATAAGCGGCCTGTATTGCGGGAAGACCCCATCTGGTAAGAATATTGGTCCTTTGGCTTGATGTTCAGCGATAGTACCGTCAACCACAGACTTGACAATATTTGTTAAAGTGTTGACCAGCACTCCTGACTGGTTGATCAAAGCATGATGCACAGCATAGTCGATCCGATCTTGCAAATTCCTGGGCTCTTCAGGAGATTCCTCTTGCTTGACCCCTTTTTCCTTCCTAGAACTTGACTCTGGCTCTTCATTGTTGGGCAAAGTCACTTTGTATCTCTGAACCACCGTTCCTGCTCTAGTCTGGACAAAGGAATGCAAGTACTGGTTTTGAAGCTTGTTCATTATATCCTCCAGCTCTGCCTTTTGCTCCGACGTCAACTTGTCCACTGTCATTGGAATAATATTTTCTGGGTCAACGTCAGTTTTCTTGGAGTCTACCATGATGAAAATTCTTCGTGTCCCACCGGGCGTGCCAAAAGCGTGTTGATGCAAAAAACACACACTGGCCTGGGAGATCTGCTTAGCTCCAGTGCAGGTCCAAAGACTTCTTTCGGGTCCTAGGCGTGCCAATTGGTTTGATCCTGCAACCAATAAGAAACACAGAAAGTGCAATTAAATCCACCAATGATAGCCGATCGGCTGGTTTACCGATGACATATCATTGAGCATTGAGCCGATGCAAGATGCATTAAATCGGCTATAACAGATAAAGCAAGATAAAGCTAAATCTACTCAATCGGCTGTAGATATCAACAAAATATAATCTAAGTCTCAAAACATATTTAAACTAAGTGATTGGGATAGATCGGACAGGGCGCCGAGACAGTATAAATCACTTATGCCTAAATATATTATGAAGCATAGATTACACAAGCTCATAGCATAGCCGATTAGGCAAATCTAACATGTATCGGCTAGTACTCCGATACCACTTTATACAGAGATATTCCCATGAACAAAATATATTAAACAACCTGTCAAACTAGTGTTAAGATGATCCTAACCAGATTTGACAACAAGCTCAATATATTTTGCTAAGTTAATATCTCGATATAAAGGGCAGATTTAATATATCAAGATAACAAGACAATTAAACCAGGTAAGGTCGGCTGAAACCCCGACGCTATCTCTATTAGTAATCATAGACAGGCTAGAGACTATGGTTCTAAACATGATTTAGTAGGTCAAACCTAACTGATGCAGCACCAAATATGTAAAGAAACACAATGTCTAGATGATCAAGTCGATGAAAACCTTTTCGAGATGGTAAATATATTGTGTAATCTAAACCAGCATCAATATATAACTCTATCGGCTAGTTTTCTGTAGAACAGTTATTAGCCAATCTGAGTTATATGCTGATATCAATCTAGATTATACAATGTATATGATAACTCGACGATTTACACAAACCAGATTAGAGTGTCATGAAGATGGAAGCACTAATCCCGAGAGCGCAAGCCGCCATAACAAGTTTTACCTCTTGCTGGAGATCGAAACCGATGCAGCCCAACTCGAAAGCAAGAACTCGTCGAAAAAACGATGAAGGAGTAAAGGTGGCGATGCGCCGAAGTTGCTGTATTGATTTGTTGTTTTTCTTTACACGAACCTGGGCTTAATTTATACCCAGAACTCCACAATAAGTCCTTATCGGACACGACCCCTATCTCTATTACAACTCACATTAAAGACAGTTTCCTAATACAGACTCTAACCGACGGTATCTACTGGGAAACTAACATTATATCCTAAGCAATAGATACAATTCCCTTCTTCGGACCCAATCCGTATATGGGAATCCTCATGAAGCTCACCAACCGACCCCGACAAAGACTCTGTTATCCTTTCGTCGGAATCGGCTACATCGGCTATCCTTGTCCGACTCTGTCTCAGCCGATGGTCACAATAGCCGATTCGGTCACCAGTCGATAGACACCGTAGCCGATTCGGTCACCAACCGATTCTTGCTCTGTTTTGGTAACCGCCAGCTTCCTCCAAATCCGCTTTGATTCTATCTTCAGATCTAATATTTGATTTACCAAATTTGGTCGTTAACACGGCAGAAACCCTAAAACGAGAAGCAGCCGATAAAACTAAATCGAGATGCTAATACTAGATTAACAGAAGACATATGACAAATAGCCAGGCAAATATATTATCCAAACCAGAGCAATCCAAGAGGTCGAATGTACTGATGCAGCCTTGAACGATGCCGACGTAGATGATACAATTGCCTGAACCGACGGAACATTTGACTTACCCCTTCGTCGGAGATCGACAGCCGATGCAGCCCCGCGTAAGGTGCCAAATTCCGCCGGTTGATAAATAAACCGTAACAGAGTAAAAGGTGGCGATGCGCCGAATTGTATTGATCGAGAGTTGATAGATTACAATAACCCCGGGTGTACATATTTATACCCATGGGGAGATACTAGTCCTTGTAGGACAAGTAAGAAACTTTCCTAAAGATAAAAGAAAAACATAAAGTCCTTAAGGGACACTAAACACACTTTCCTAAAGATAAAAGGAAACTAACAAATATTCTAATTAATAGATACAATTGCCTTCTTCGGACTCAATCCGCACGTGGCAATCCTCATGAAGCACACCAACCGAACCCGACAATGATCCTGCCATCTCCTCATCGGAATCGGCTACCTCGGCTATCCTTGTCCGATTCTGTTTCAGCCGATGCACACCGTAGCCGATTTGGCTTGCAACCGATTCATACTCTGTTTTTGTAATCGCTTATCTCCTCCAATCAGCTTCGGCTTTAACACTGAATTCAATGCATGATTTACCAAATTTCGTCGTTAACACATCCGTTATGATGGAAATGCATGACAACATGGAATTTGAAGATAGTTTTTTAGCCCCTCCAATGTCGTTCTTTCCCTGCCACGTTACCACAAATTAGTTCCTAAACCTGACGTGATTGGTGTAGAAGGGCCCTCAACGGACCAGATTAACTTGTTATGGTGTTATTTCCATCGAAACTTTAAGGACATTGCCCTAAAACGCATCGCTTATCCAAAGGTTGTGCCAAACAAGGTGAGGAATGTGTTTATTCACCAAGTTTCTAAACTTTTCCCACGAAAAGGTTGGATGCTCCATGACGCAGCACGCATGAGTGCCACTATTGGGCCTTGTAGAATGTCTCCGTTGCCAGATATCAGTCGAAACGACATCCGTTATGATGGAAATGCATGACAACAAGGAATTTGAAGATAGTTTTTTAGCCCGTTCAATGTCGTTCTTTTCCTGCCACGCTACTACAAATTAGTACCTAAACCTGACGTGCTCGGTGTAGAAGGACCCTCAACGGACCAGATTAACTTGTTGTGGGGTTTTTTCCATCGAAACTTTAAGGACATCGCACTAAAACGCATCGCTCATGCAAAGGTTGTGCCAAACAAGGTGAGGAATGTGTTTATTCACCAGGTTTCTAAACTATTGGCCCGAAAAGGTTTCATGCTCCATGACGTAGCACGCATGAGTGCCACTCGAAGGCCTTGTAGAATGTCTCCGTTGCCAGAGATCAGTGGAAAGGATATCCGTTACGATGGAAATGCTTGACAACATGGAATTTGAAGAGAGTTTTTTAGCCCGTCCAATGTCGTTCTTTCCCAGCCACGCTACCACCAATTAGTTTCTAAACTTGACGTGCTCGGCGTAGAAGGGCCCTCAACGGACCAGATTAACTTGTCGTGGCATAATTTCCATCGAAACTTTAAGGACATTGCACTAAAACGAATCGCTTATCCAAAGGTTGTGCCAAACAAGGTGAGGAATGCGTTTATTCACCAAGTTTCTAAACTTTTCCCACAAAAAGGTTGGATGCTCCATGACGCAGCACGCATGAGTGCCACTATTGGGCCTTGTTGAATGTCTCCGTTGCCAGATATCAGTCGAAACGACATCCGTTATGATGGAAATGCATGACAACATGGAATTTGAAGATATTTTTTTAGCCCATTCAATGTCGTTCTTTTCCTGCCACGCTACCACAAATTAGTACCTAAACCTGACGTGCCCGGTGTAGAAGGACCCTCAACAGACCTGATTAACTCGTTGTGAGGTTATTTCCATCGAAACTTTAAGGACATTGCACTAAAATGCTTCGCTTATCCAAAGGTTGTGCCAAACAAGGTGAGGAATGTGTTTATTCACCAAGTTTCTAAACTCTTCCCACGAAAAGGTTGGATGCTCCATGACGCAGCACGCATGAGTGCCACTATTGGGCCTTGTACAATGTCTCCGTTGCCAGATATCAGTCGAACGACATCCGTTATGATGGAAATGCATGACAACATGCAATTTGAAGATAGTTTTTAAGCCCGTTCAATGTCGTTCTTTTCCTGCCACACTACAACAAATTAGTACCTAAACCTGACATGCTCAGTGTAGAAGGACCCTGAACGGACCAGATTAACTTGTTGTGGGGTCATTTCCATCAAAACTTTGAGGACATCGCACTAAAACGCATCGCTTATGCAAAGGTTGTGCCAAACAAGGTGAGGAATGTGTTTATTCACCAGGTTTCTAAACTATTGCCCCGAAAAGGTTGCATGCTCCATGACGTAGCACGCATGAGTGCCACTCGAAGGCCTTGTAGAATGTCTCCGTTGCCAGAGATCAGTGGAAAGGATATCCGTTACGATGGAAATGCTTGACAACATGGAATTTGAAGGGAGTTTTTTAGCCCGTCTAATGTCGTTCTTTCCCTGCCACGCTACCACCAATTAGTTTCTAAACCTGACATGCTCGGTGTAGAATGGCCCTCAACGGACCAGATTAACTTGTTGTGGGGTTATTTCCATCGAAACTTTAAGGACATTGCACTAAAACGAATCGCTTATCCAAAGGTTTTGCCAAACAAGTTGAGGATTGTGTTTATTCATCAAGTTTCTAAACTTTTCCCACAAAAAGGTTGGATGCTCCATGACGCAGCACGCATGAGTGCCGCTATTGGGCCTTGTAGAATGTCTCCGTTGCCAGATATCAGTCGAAACGACATCTGTTATGATGGAAATGCATGACAACATGGAATTTGAAGATAGTTTTTTAGCCCGTTCAATGTCGTTCTTTTCCTGCCACGCTACCACAAATTAGTGCCTAAACCTGACGTGCTCGGTGTAGAAGGACCCTCAACGGACCAGATTAACTTGTTGTGAGGTTATTTCCATCGAAACTTTAAGGCCATTGCACTAAAACGCATCGCTTATCCAAAGGTTGGGCCAAACAAGGTGAGGAATGTGTTTATTCACCAAGTTTCTAAACTTTTCCCACGAAAAGGTTTGATGCTCCATGACGCAGCACGCATAAGTGCCACTATTGGGCCTTGTAGAATGTCTCTGTTGCCAGATATCAGTCGAAACGACATCCGTTATGATGGAAATGCATGACAACATGGAATTTGAAGATAGTTTTTTAGCCGATTCAATGTCGTTCTTTTCCTGCCACGCTACCACAAATTAGTACCTAAACCTGACGTGCTCGGTGTAGAAGGACCCTTAACGGACCAGATTAACTAGTTGTGGGGTTATTTCCATCGAAACTTTAAGGACATCGCACTAAAACGCATCGCTTATGCAAAGGTTGTGCCAAACAAGGTGAGGAATGTGTTTATTCACCAGGTTTCTAAACTATTGCCCCGCAAAGGTTGCATGCTCCATGACGTAGCACGCATGAGTGCCACTCGAAGGCCTTGTAGAATGTCTCCGTTGCCAGAGATAAGTGGAAAGGATATCCGTTACGATGGAAATGCTTGACAACATGGAATTTGAAGAGAGTTTTTTAGCCCGTCCAATGTCGTTCTTTCCCTGCCACGATACCACCAATTAGTTTCTAAACGTGACGTGCTCGGTGTAGAAGGGCCCTCAACGGACCAGATTAACTTGTTGTGGGGTTATTTCCATCGAAACATTAAGGACATTGCACTAAAACTCATCGCTTATCCAAAGGTTGTGCCAAACAAGGTGAGGAATGTGTTTATTCACCAAGTTTCTAAACTTTTCCCACGAAAAGGTTGGATGCTCCATGACGCAGCACGCATGAGTGCCACTAGTGGGCCTTGTAGAATGTCTCCGTTGCCAGATATCAGTCGAAACGACATCTGTTATGATGGAAATGCATGACAACATGGAATTTGAAGATAGTTTTTTAGCCCGTTCAATGTCGTTCTTTTCCTGCCACGCTACCACAAATTAGTACCTAAACCTGACGTGCTCGGTGTAGGAGGACCCTCAACGGACCAGATTAACTTGTTGTGAGGTTATTTCCATCGAAACTTTAAGGACATTGCACTAAAACGCATCGCTTATGCAAAGGTTGTGCCAAACAAGGTGAGGAATGTGTTTATTCTCCAGGTTTCTAAACTTTTCCCACGAAAAGGTTTGCATGCTCCATGACATAGGACACATGAGTGCCACTCCAGGGCCTTGTAGAATGTCTCCGTTATGATGGAAATGCATGACAACATGAAATTTGAAGAGAGTTTGTAAGCCCGTTCAATGTCATTCTTTTCCTCCCACGCTTCCACAAATTAGTACCTAAACCTAACGTGCTCAGTGTAGAAGGACCCTCAACGGACCAGATTAACTTGTTGTGGGGTTATTTCCATCGAAACATTAAGGACATTGCACTAAAACGCATCGCTTATGCAAAGGTTGTGCCAAACAAGGTGAGGAATGTGTTTATTCACCAAGTTTCTAAACTTTTCCCACGAAAAGGTTGGATGCTCCATGACGCAGCACGCGTGAGTGCCACTATTGGGCCTTGTAGAATGTCTCCGTTGCCAGATATCAGTCGAAAGGACATCTGTTATGATAGAAATGCATGACAACATGGAATTTGAAGATAGTTTATTAGCCCGTTCAATGTTGTTCTTTTCCTGCCACGCTACCATAAATTAGTACCTAAACCTGACGTGCTCGATGTAGAAGGACCCTCAACGGACCAGATTAACTTGTTGTGGGGTTATTTCCATCGAAACTTTAAGGACATTGCACTAAAACGCATCGCTTATCCAAAGGTTGTGCCAAACAAGGTGAGGAATGTGTTTATTCACCAAGTTTCTAAACTTTTCCCACGAAAAGGTTGGATGCTCCATGACGCAGATCGCATGAGTGCCACTATTGGGCCTTGTAGAATGTCTCCGTTGCCAGATATCAGTCGAAACAACATCCGTTATGACGGAAATGCATGACAACATGGAATTTGGAGATAGTTTTTTAGCCCGTTCAATATCATTCTTTTCCTGCCACGCTACCACAAATTAGTACCTAAACCTGACGTGCTCGGTGTACAAGGACCCTCAACGGACCAGATTAACTAGTTGTGGAGTTATTTCCATTGAAACTTTAAGGACATCGCACTAAAACGCATCGCTTATGCAAAGGTTGTGCCAAACAAGGTGAGGAATGTGTTTATTCACCAGGTTTCTAAACTATTGCCCCGAAAAGGTTGCATGCTCCATGATGTAGCATGCATGAGTGCCACTCCAGGGCCTTGTAGAATGTCTCCGTTGCCAGAGATAAGTGGAAAGGATATCCGTTATGATGGAAATGCTTGACAACATGGAATTTGAAGAGAGTTTTTTAGCTTGTCCAATGTCGTTCTTTTCCTGCCACGCTACCACCAATTAGTTTCTAAACCTAACGTGCTCGGTGTAGAAGGGCCCTCAATGGACCAGATTAACTTGTTGTGGGGTTATTTCCATCGAAACTTTATGGACTTTGCACTAAAACGCATCGCTTATCCAAAGGTTGTCCCAAAATGGGTGGGGAATGGTTTTATTCACCAAGTTTCTAAACTTTTCCCACGAAATGGTTGGATGCTGCATGACGTAGCACGCATGAGTGCCACTATTGGGCCTTGTAGATTGTCTCCGTTGCCAAATATCAGTCGAAACGACATCCGTTATGATGGAAATGCATGACAACATGGAATTTGAAGATAGTTTTTTAGCCCGTTCAATGTCGTTCTTTTCCTGACACGCTACCACAAATTAGTACCTAAACCTGACGTGCTTGGTGTACAAGGACCCTCAACGGACCAGATTAACTTGTGGTGGGGTTATTTTCATCGGAACATTAAGGACATTGCACTAAAATGCATCGCTTATCCAAAGGTTGTGCCAAACAAGGTGAGGAATGTGTTTATTCACCAAGTTTCTAAACTTTTCCCACGAAAAGGTTGGATGCTCCATGACGCAGCACGCATGAGTGCCACTATTGGGCCTTGTAGAATGTCTCCGTTGCCAGATATCACTCGAAACGATATCCGTTATGATGGAAATGCATGACAACATGGAATTTTAAGATAGTTTTATAGCCCGTTCAATGTCGTTCTTTTCCTGCCACGCTACAACAAATTAGTACCATAACCTGACGTGCTCGGTGTAGAAGGACCCTCAACGGACCAGATTAGCAATGTCCTTAAAGTTTCGATGGAAATAACCCCACAACAAGT